>JAOWBB010006778.1:0-18213 GCA_028565995.1 Ricinus marginatus
ATCTGAATTTTTCCCGAGTCTCCCCCCCGAGGGCTCTTTCGCGAAGAGGAGAAAAACAGAAATCCTCGGGCCGAACGCCCGGGGTGTCCCGAAATATGCGCGGAGTCTCCCGGAAGGTGAATTTTCCGCGAGAGGGTCCTTCCGACGTGCCCCGGATTTCGAGGCGTTCGCCTCTCGCGTCGAACGCGCCCGCGCAAAATCTCCCGGTTCGCGTTTCGTCCGGCGTTTTAACGCCGTCCGTTTCCCGGGAAAGAAAACTCTCCCGGGTTTCCTTTCTCGCGACGCCGAATCGAGTCGGCATTGAGTTTTCCACGTTCGATTATCGATTGTGGATGTGTACATTTTCATAAGCCTCGTTAAATTGTTTTCCCGGCTTATGTATTTATCATTTTTCACAGAGTTTCGGTTGGCTTTTTTACCCTCCGGATGAAAGTCGCCATCTGATAATGCTCGAAATCTGTTTCTTTTTCATAATCGGGATATTTTTCACTTCAGAGTCAAAAGATTAACGCTGACGAGGGTTGAGACCGAAAGTTAATCGTCGAGAACTAAGAGGAAGCTTAGAGGATTATGGACTTGTCCCCGGGAGGAATTTTCCGGAAATAAAGATTTCTTTTTTGTATTTTTCCTAATTACGCAACCGTCGAGTTTTGCCTCCCTTGCCGTCGGACGGGAAATCCGTTCTTTTGAGTCAGCTCCGGAGGCCGTTCTTCCGAGCGGCGCGAACGCATTCATTCCCGATGCTCTTGCAAAAGTTCAACTTCGGTAATTTAATATGCAGAACCAACCGTCAAACGAGTGAACTTCATCGGTTTGGATCTAACTTAGTGAAAATAAGGGAAAATGCCTTCGTCTCGTCTCGGGGCAATTTACCCCTGGCGATTAAATTAATTCGCTTTTGGGGCAAAAATATTTGCAAGCGCTTTTCCCGCAGAGGGAAACGGCGGTCTCGCGAATTTCGCGCACCGCAAGGGCCTTTTTCCGCTCAAAGCGCGCCCGTTAACGTGGCAGGGCCCCGTGCCGGAGCAGGTCCACCCACGGACCAAGTGCGCACCCGTCGCTTCGTCGGTGCTGCAGTCGCAACATCTGCACGACGGGTTCCCGGTCCCGAGGACCGCAATTACGATCCAATTTAAAACTTTTTCGGCCATTTCGTACGTGGCCGTAATTGCGGTCTCCTCGCATCTCATGTCGCGTAAAAAAATTTTCCTCCCCCGTAAGGCGCCTCGACTTTTTCGATTTGTCCTGCGCCCGCAGATGGCGAGTGTTCGAGAATAACAACGACGACGAGTTAAATCGACATGTACAGAAATCGGTTTTTGTCATTGCTCCTTCTCGTTCACCGGGCGGAATTGATGCCGGTGATGCGGCACAAAGGCGATCCCGCGGTCGCCGCGGAAGAAGCGAACGGGACGGCGAAGACGAGAGAAGACATCGAGTTTTTGGTCGAAGAATGATTTCTCAGCGTGGGCCTTCCGCGGACAATACCCGATGCGGAGGACCGAGAGGGCCGAGGACCCGACCGGCAAAGGAACCGACTGCTCGTTCACTGCGGGCGGCTGACGTTCCCGCACCCAGCAGTTCCGCGAGCCTTGATCGTCTCCTGACTCGTGCGCCCGAATGCGAAACTCTCCGTTTGAGCCGAGGCGTCGGGCTTTCCGGTCGCTCCTTTTGACGCGGCAAAATCCGAACGAGATCCTTCAGTCCAAGTGCCGATTTGCGGTGATCGCCGAATGCCAGCGGCGATCGGGGAGGCAGACAAAAAGAAAAGGATGACGAAAACGCGCAAAATATGTATTAATATGACACGATATAAATTACAAAGGTTGGGCAGAGGAAGTTTAGAAGTCACATACTTTGTGCTTCAATACAATGCGGGAATATTCTTTTTCCGTTAACGCCCTTTTTCCTCAAGAATTGGGAGGCCCGGTGCGAACGAATTATTGGGTCTATAGGAAGGAATAAATAACGAAATGTATTTGGACGAATCTTTCACCTGTAATATTAATTCACTTTTTATTGAAGTTATTTACATTTTTATTTTTCAATTTCCTCCCTCACTTGGCATATGTCGTGCTCGTTGCACCTCACGCAAAGCACCGTTCACGCACATCTTATTCAATCCTCCTTCGCATCTTCTGATGTCTCGCGAACCATCCGTTCCCCGCGAGACGAGGCGTCAGGAATGATTAATGCGTCAGGTCTTCGACTTCAACCGCGAGGAATGAGGGAGGAACAACGATTGAAGCGTGAGGAAAGGCTCTTCTGGAGGAGGAATTCGTTCGGTGAAAAAAAAAAAAAAAAAAAAAATGAGAACTGTCCATTCAAAAGAAAACACTGTTTATCTTGAACATTATACATAAACAGTACGGCGTCGCAGAGTCAACGGCAGCGGGAGTAAGAAGAACACCGGTGAAGTCAAAAATAAATAATCGAGCTGCGGCTTCTTACGGTGGATGGATCTGTACACAAAATGCAGAAGACATTCCTTGTTTATTTTGAATGTTGAGATGCCGAGGTGCCACTGGTGTTACACAAAACAAAAGTGTTAATGTTTTATTTCATCACATTTACGTGACTTCTTTCTTACGACTTCTCCTCAGGTACATACGCAAACAGACGGGGCCGAAAATGGAATTTCGGATGGCGTTGCCATTCATCCGATCCCCCGCTCGGGGCTTCTTCTGAAAGAATTCACCCCGGCGGTTTATCCTTCGGAACCCTTCGTCGAAGCTGTCGCCAAACAGCTTCTCCCGAAGAAGATTTTTCGCTCCGGTCGCCAATCCGTTTACCAACGGCAGCGAAATGGAATCGCTGTCGGATATCGCGAGTAAAGGTTTTTACGTTGTTATTTTCGGGAATCGAATATGCTAATCTGGGTTGAAAAGTCTCCGAAAAATGCAGTTAACGTTTATCTCTCAGGCGACATTGATTATCTTTCGGCGGATGATCCGGAATCGCATCCCAATTGACTTCGAAACTATGGAGAAAATTAATTTGTTATAATTGCATAAAAAAAGAAAAGAAAAACGCATTAAACGGCGTTCCATAAAATTCTTACAATTTACGACCTTTATAAAAAAAGTCCCACACATATTACCGGCATTACGTTACATACATCATTGAATTAATTTGCCCTGCTATAATTATTATATGGTTGTAAAACTCAATTTTTCGGTATACGCCAGACGAATCAATATTATAACACTAACAATTAATAAGTTACACTTCGTAAATATTTTATTTTACAAAATAATCTTACTGTGTGCAAAGGCAATTAAGAAGTTTGTCTCTGTAGGTGAAACTCTGTTAAAATTATGTTTTATTTAAAAAAGGGATATTTTTGGGGTGAAAATGTTGCAAAGCGCGTTGTTTGCGGCTGATTTACAAGACGTCAGGATTGCTGACGCTTCGTGCTCGTCTCACGTTCACTGCGACGTTTGAGGTCCCCGTGGAAAACGATCGGGTTCGCCCTCAGCAGATTCGCGATGACGGTTCGGAACCCGAGCTGCAGCCATCGGTCCGACAGGTTCGCGAGAGGCGATCGTCCGATAACGGAGAAGAAGGAAGGGAATCCCGCTGGTTCGGTAAGCGTTGGGGCACTCACGAGTTTTTCACTAAGATTTTGCAGAGGGCCAAAACGAAATTTTTAGTTCGGAAATTATTCGTTTTTAGGCCGCGGGACGAACGGTGAAAAATTATAATTTTAAAAGATGCAAAAATCACTGGAGGACCCATCGAACGCCGACATGGGAGGTGGGCAAAAGGGTTGGGAGCCGCCGATGCGGAGTTTGATGGGCGGTCAAACCGGTTGGTGCACCCAGCACCGATCCTCCGAGTCAGCGCTGGCGGTGGCTGTCACTCTCGATGCTGCGTTGAAGGCCTTGAAGAAGTCAGAAAGTTCGTGTACCTTAGCACGGGAGTCGGATGCAACCGCGCGATCCGTCACAATAAGGCAGAGACAGGTCTTTTTTCGCTTCCCGACCCGAAACCCGGCCGTTGCGCAAATGCTGCAAAAGTTGCGGCAGCGCTGACGCCACGTTTCGTTTGTCTTTCCCGCATCGGCCTGGCGTCCGATCGCTGGTGACGCTCGCGGCGGTCACTGCGCTTGCCTCGCTGACGACGGCTGAAGCGACCGACAGAAGGCCTTCCTTCGAGCGAACCTGATTTCGATCGCCCCGGCGCGTTTTTAATTAGCCAAAAGGCGGATTACCTTAACCCGAAGGTGAAAAGGGGAAAAAAGTCCGAGGCGGGATGGAAAATCAGCGCGAAAGACCGGTCTCCATTTAACAAAGTTTATTTCCATAAACTTGAGCGTGAGTTATGCTTCCCGGAGAAGAGGGCGAAACGTGAAAACGAAATTCCTTCTTATAAGGATAATGCCGTGATTCAATATTTATGTAAAAGTTGCAGGCGATTAATCTTTATAAAAGAGAAGTTATCAGTGGTAGCTTCGGGTCCTTAGGGACAAAGCGCCCGAATTGATTTTCCGACTTTTCCGCTTTCCACGTTGAGGACAGCGAACCTTGATTCGATAACGCAATTACCGTCACCCTCACCTCCCTTTTCTTTCTTCCCAATCCTCGGCGACGCACGTCGGGACTCCGGCGAGGGCAGCGGCGGAAGAAGCCCCTCGCCCGACGGTTTCCGGCGTTCCGTCGCTTGCCGTAAGATTAACGGCCCGCGGGCTTCGGGCAGAGCATCGGAGCGAGCCCGAATTACCATTTCCCTGTCGGTAAAACCCCTTCAGCCTTCCTGCTCCACCGACGGAGCACCCGACGCAAGGGCAGCTTACCGGACCGAATCGCGAACGCTTTTTCTTTTTTCCGAGGTGATCGGATACATGAACGTAGGGTCGATAAAAATATTTCATATACGTATGCACTATTATCTGTTACGGAGAGAGATTGCTCTCTCTACACCCGACGAAAATCCCCTTAAGGTCGATGCACACGTATGTTCGAGATGCTTATTGAAACCACCGGAGTGGATCAAAGTTACTTCAAGTGTACGGTTCAAAATGTGGGTTCACGTATTAAAAGAAGCTACAGATCGTATCCTTGTTAACAAATTCGCATACGTAAGTCATGCGACTTTTCTCCCTGCACTTCGTCCCTCCAGGAGTGCCGAACGGGGTTCCCGCAATGAAAAGTTTCAACTCCTCTGCCTTTGCATTTCGTCGCCCGAAGGAAAGGCACGGGAAAATGAGCGGTAAGCATAAGATTCAAACCTTATTCTTACGTTAAAAGTCCCGGGGCGCGGGGGTAAAATGCCATTTTCAAATTGCGATTTCTGCCGTTAAACTTGATTCATTCGCGAATTAAAAATTTCAAGGCGGTTCACGCTATGGGTCTCGCGCGAACCTCGTAAGGGACGAAAATTAACTCCTCTGACTCTGTTTCCATTTGAAATACGCGGAAAATGCGACGCTCAGCGCCTGGGCCGGAGCATCCGTCCGTAAAGGAGGACGTGGCGGGTCCGGAATCCGAGCGTCGGTTTGCCGTGGAAAAGGAAGGGGAAATTTTTGACAAACCCTCGCGGCGGTTGTGCCGTGAAGCGGGGTTGCATTTAAGGATGTTCCTGGGGCGGGCGAAGTTGTCAACGCGAGCAGAGAACAAAGGCCAGAACTTCCGCTCTCCCTGTCACCCCCTTACCATTAATAATTTAACCAATAGAATCAACTTCGCTTAGTCCTCCTCATTGTAATCCGCGCAGAAGGGTTGAGATTTTTCCGTCAAGGAAAAGGGTTGCCATTTTTTTTCATCCCCACCGTGGGAAGCAAGCTCGAAGCACTATATTTTTTTTTTTTCTGCCGCTTCAATACCGCCGATGTTGCCCTATATTCCTGTTATATATATATATAAAATTTTTTTTTCTTCAAATCTCCTTTAATAAAGAGCGGGGATGTAATGAAAACCGAATAGAGCAAAGGTGCTTCTCTGCGCCTTTTTAAAAAAAATATAAAATATTATCTGTCAATATCAGACGCCCTTAAATAAGAAAAAATAGTTTATCATGAGCCGCAGGATGTGCCCTAATAAAATTAATGGAGGCCCTTAAGAAGAAAAAATAATTTTTGCTCGTAGGTAAATGAACCGAAAATGGAGATGAGCCGCTTTCCCGTCTGCGGAAATTCTCGTACAAAAGCAACTCCGGAAAAAACGTGGACCGGTCAAGAATCGTCCATTTTTAAGGTTTTTCCTTTCCTCTCGCGGTGCCCGACAGGAATCCGGGATGCCGCCTTGTGCGAACGTTCGACCGCGACCGTTCGCCCTTCAGTAGATCGGCGTTACCGGCCTGTAGAAATAATAGCGCGACGGACGTGAGTCCAAATAACGAGAACTGTACGCGGGAAAGGGCCGCCTTACCTCTTCGGAGCCCGTCGCATTTCGAAAAAGGTTCGGCTGCAGCCCTCGATAAGGATACCCAAACGTGGAAATTTAAGAGGCATCGCTTTAATAAAGGAAAATCGCGGACATCGCCCAAATTAACACTCGATTTCGGCTGCTTCAATTAACTAAAAGGAGGCCCGCAAAGCTTTCCATGCGGGCGGTTTGGAAACGCCCTTCCAAATCGCTTAAACTTCGTCCGTGAGGCAGCTTGGGTTACGACTGCAGCGAACGATTTGTCCCGCAGGATTCAAATGGGAGGAAGAAGAGTCGGCGTCGGTACCGGTGAAATCGTTCTGTCGTGGTCAGGTTAGGTTCCACTTGTTCCTTTTTCTTTTTTTCTCTCTTCCTTTTGCCATTGCAACCGGAAGCAACCCAGAAAAAGTAGGAAGACGAAGAGAAGAAGCTCTCCACGGTCCCGGGGTACTCGACACGGTATTTTGTTGTCGTACCGTCATTGTTGACTTTGTCTTTTGTTGAAAAGTGATCACGATGAGTTGTCAAATGAAATATGGGCGAAGTTGTACGAGAAGTATCATTATGTATTTATCTCGAGGACGAGGTGTGGGACAACGTTGTCGGTGCCGAATTTTCTCGAGCACCCAAGGTGTGCGGACACTTAATGAATCCGTTTCCCGCGCCGCACACTCTTTTTCGTCTCCTCTCCTTCCTTGACTGCACGGTTAACGTGCGCCGTCGACGACAGCACACATTCTGCACTCGGATCCATCTGCTCACCGCGACAGCTACCGAGAGGTGGCCGCCGCCGGTGAATTTTTGGGCGCTTCCTCGTCCGCGCCTGCGGCTGTCGGACGAGACCCATTTCCGTCTGTCGCATTCGGATTTTCCGTTAAATTGTGCGCCGCGGATGGTCGTTAATGAAAAACCGCCCGAAATGAGGTACTTTTCAGAAGCGCAGAACCCCCGGTTATTAAAAAAAAAAATGCGGTCTCATAACCTTTTATGTTGCTGGATATAATTTATGCGTTTTATCGTAGTTTATTAGATAAATATTTATTCAACACTTCTTTTTCTGAACTTAATGACTCTCCTTAATTGACAAAATATTGCAAACTTTTATATATATATATTTTTTTTTAACCAGGGATGCGAATATTGTTCAACTAATTAATTATTATGAAATCGACTATTAATGCGCAATTATTTATTGTTGGTATGAAAATAATTTGTTTTGCAAATCGCCCGCGAATAACAAATGTATTGAAAATAATTAATTTTAATGATGTGTAAGGGCCATTTATTAAAACGTCGCGAATGATTCTTTTTTTTTTTATTTATTTTCATATTGGAAGTAAATTAAATTTTGTTTATTTTACGGAATATGAACTTTTTATAATTGTCACGAAAATGAACGTTTTTCATGTTGAACTGTAACTTTGTTGAAACAAGCTGAAATTTCATTATTATTATTCTTTTTTTTTTTTTTTTTTTTATACTGATGTGAATTCCCTGTAGTTTTCATACTTTAAATGCACATTTTACGGATTGTATCGAAAGCAACATGTCAGAGCGTGAATTTTTCCCTCCGTCCGCGACCACTTTTTCACTCTGTTCGTTTTTCAAATTTTCCGACTTAATACCCGCTTTCGGGGGTGTTAACGGGGGGGGGGGGCGGGCAAACTGCCCCGCGTGGCAAAAACCGTCGAAAAAAGCGCTTAAAATTTTCTTTCTTTCATTTGCCATTATTCCGGCGCCGGATTCGGACCCGCGCTAAAGATGAAAAGTGGCAGAAGAAAAAAAACTGTTTGCGATTGGCGGCAGCCTTTCGTCGGTTTTCCCGCTTCGGATCACCCGCGCTGTTTCGAAAGCAACAACGACAGCAACAACGGCAACAACTACAAGTCTCTGTTCGCCAGATTCTTCGTTCAGAGCCCGGTCGGTTGACTGCCCCTGCGGAGCTTTCCCAATCGCCAAATCCTATGCGATAAATTCGACTCATTAACGCAGAGGGGAGGGAAAAAAGAAATAATAAAAAATAAAAGCAAAATACAAATCATTAAAATGGTGGCAGCTTCGTTTTCCTTTTCCATTTATCAAAGGTTTTCTTTTCTTTTTTCTCTTTCCTTTTTCTGTCCCTCAAGAAATGCGTGGTAATAAGAGAGTTAGGTAACGGTCGGGCTCGAGAAAAGACATCAGTGTCATGACTAAGGTATATCTTTGTCACTGTGGACAATTCGCCCTTCTTAAAACGTCATCAAGTCCTATCTCAATATAATCATATTATTTAGACTCAAACGATACCACGACTTTGACAACAAAAGCTGGGTTTTTTCTCTTTTTTTTTTTTTTCGTTTTTATTTTTCATTATGCGATCTTATTAGAGAATTTCTCTCTTCAAGCTTTTCCAGGCTCGAATTCGGGTCGAACTTCTGCAAGATCGGGCAGTTTTTCGTGTTGCGGAGAAGCCCCATCGACAAAAGGAATGAAAATCTCCGGCCGCGATCCTTTCGAAAACAGGTTTTGTTCAGATTATAAACGGTACACAGCATTGCGATGCTTGCGGTCAATTCGTAACTTTTCAGAAATGCGCAACGTAGTTTTTATGTAAGTCAATTATTGTGGCGAACATTTTCTGAAAAAAATTTCCGGGATTTCCCCCGCGAATAAGAATAAATTAAGTGAAAGCAATACATGCTCTTAAAATGACTTTATTTTTCCGTTGTTGTTAACTTTTTCGATAGAAAAATTTTTATCGTTTTCCTTTCGAAATTTATCGCCCGGGAACGGTTCCCTTTTAATGCGCATTCGGCTGGTCAGGTACCCGAGTCCATCTCTCCAACAGCAGTGTTAAAGAATTAATCCGTGGGATTAAACGATCTCATAAAGAAACTAATGAAAAAAAGGTAAACGAGAAATTTGTGCCTTAATTACCTTTATTGTTATTTATTCGTAGAAAAAAATTATTGAAAAGCAAAATTGTGAGTTGTGCTGCGGAACAGGGAGACGAGCAAGAACTTCGGCAGAATCTGAACGGCGCACTTTTAAGCAATGCAAATTTCAAATAGTTTTTAGCGATGGACGTCCCCACTCGAATTAACACGTGCAAAGACAGAAAAAACAAAAACAAAAAGGAATTCATTCGGATTTTCCATCGGATGTTCGATGGCTCGGTGCGTGAAAAGTGAAAAATTTCGCCACTTCTGGTATTGGCAGTTTCGGCGATTCTCGAAGAACGCGAGTGCGTCTCGCTCGATGTTAAGAAACCAGAAATGAATTGCGAACGACTGACGCGAACGGAAAGGGGGGGGGGCCATTCGCGAAGTTGGACGGCCGAAGACGTGGAAGAAGACGGCAGGGAGATGTTCGGAGGAGAGATTCGATGCTTTTTTTTTGACATTTTCAGCGGCGCATTTGAGCGACTCTCGCCCCGTTGGGTCCGCTGTCGAGAGAAAACCCGTCCCGGGCCCCGTGCAAAAGCGCAGGAGCCCGCCGCGATGCGCAGATACCGAACGCGGAAATTTCGCAAGCAGAAAAGATGGTAATGAAACTGCGAACGATTTTATTACATAAGGTTCGGCCGTTTGAGGGGAAAAAAAAATTATAATGTCCTCTGCTCCTGCGCCACTAATTTCCTTTCTTTCATAATTTCGAAAATTTCCTTTGAGGATTGCGTCACTTTTGCGGAAGGAACATCGTTTCCTCTCCGGAGCACTTGCGCTTCGGATGAAGACAACCCAAGCGGTTGCTCGTCCAAGTCGGTGGTCAGCCACTCAAGTGGACAACCAAATCGACGCCGACCGATGGTGTTTCTCATGCGTTTGAAATATTGCGGAATCGGTTACCGACGCCCTTTCGGAAATACAATCCGAACGTCGATACCTGCACATAAATTATTGTCGATACGTAAGACATACGGTAAAAACTCAATACGGTGTTGAAATCCAAAATTTTTCCATTTGATCCGAGCGAAATTTTTTAAAAATCTGCTCGTAAAAGAAACCGCTTAAAAATTACACTGCCCAAGGTGATCAATATTGTTTAGAGATGTGTTACCTAATTAATATATATTCTTCTTTTTTTTTTTCACAAAATACATGCATAAGAACATAAATAAAATTTTATTTGTATAACTTTTTTTTTCCTCTTTATGATGTAATTTTAAAAATCGGCTTATTTTGTTGCAGCGTTTCGGTGGTATTGCGACTTTGGCAAGAAATTCATACGTGAAATTTGCATTTATACCTATTGTACCTGCACTCGTTGGTAAAAGATCACAATTAAAAAACGCATTTTTGTAATAAGTCCAAATTTTACAGTGAAAAATCTCATGAATTCATTATATTGTCAATGCGGTTTTCAAAAACGGGTTTTTCTTTCTTTCTTTTTTTATTTTTTAATGAGTCTTCAGACTGAAGGCGATTATTATTAAAAAAAAAAAATCCAAAATATACAAAAATATGAATTGAACCTAATAAATAACATAAAAGGAGCCATCGAGAATGTTACAAGAGAGCGACTCTGGGGCAAGAGGAAAAAAAAATGAGGGGAAACTTTAATTTGAATTCAAATATCAGGTATATTGGAAAGAAGTTTCCGCAGTCAAGGGGGCTTTCAGGTACATATCTGCCTTGTCATCAAAGTCAATTATAACAATTTGAATTTGCCGCCTCCCATGTAATCTCAGTATAGGATAAAGGGACGACTACAAGCGGCTTTGATGACGATCATAAGCACTCCTCGAGTGGTGGTAGTCCTGTACGACACAGTTGCCGACGCGATGTGCCCGCTAACAAGATGGTTCGCACCATGGGTTATTAATGGTTTGTTCGCCCGTTTTTAAAGTGGATCCCAACATAAAAGGTCCTTTTTTATGTACGTTTACGATGACGTTATAAACGCCTCATTTTCTGATTATATTATTTAGAATTCTATAGATTTTTCGTTTACATTAATAACGTCCTTAAATGTGAGATTAATCGAAGAAGAATTTTTTCCTTTTTCTCTTTTTCGCCCGCAAACCGGCATCCGGGGAGGGAGCGGCCGAGTTTGCCGCCTCGCCGCGCGGCGAGAACGGCCGCTGACGGAACCGAGACGGGGTCCTCCGGCCGAATGCGAGGAGGCACCGGCGAAACACTTAAGCAAAGCAACGGGTAGCAAAAGGGGGGGTAAAATATGAAAATGAAGCTTGTGCAGCGCCGATGACGTTTGCGGCATCTCGTCTGAGTCAAGCAGAAGAAAAAATAAGCAATTATTTCTCAGGCACAAATGGAGATAGAACCGCGCTGATCCTGCGTCTCCAAACCGAAGGAAATGCACAGCGAAATCGATTTTAAGAAAAAATTTTGGAAAGACACAATATTATTATACATAAATAATACGCTCGTGTGTAGTAAAGGAAAAACATTGATAATTACATCATCGGAAAAACTTTTTTTTTAAAGAAATTACCTTTGCACGTTTTCTACTTTCAAATATCAAGGGTACGAAAAAACGCATATTATTATATATTATTTTTGTTTTCCAACCTACTTCACTGATTCATATACAAAAACTGTAATTTCCGAATTTGGATTGTCACCGATTTCGGCTTGGAACTTGAAAAGGAAAATTTTTCGAAAACTCGTCTCCTTCCTATTGGAGGAATAATGGAATCGTTTTCCTTTTCCTTTTTTGCCCTTTTAAGATTTGTAACAAGTTTGAAACAGTGAAGTATCCCTTCGTTGAAACGCTAACTTCTGAAACAAGGGATGAAGGGATTGATTTGACATTCGTTCGCAGAAAGGGATGGAACTGTACTTCTGTTTAGAGGCTTCATCTCCAACATGAAAATTAACATGAGATAAAACAATATTTGTTCACCCAAAGGAAAAATTTCCGGGCAGATACCCGTGAACAATTATTTATTCATTCAGATAATGTTTAATGCTTACAGCACAGTTAGAATGTCAGATTTACGGTCCGCTCTCCCCGGTGGTAATCGCAAACGCTGACATAAAACATTCCCAAAGTTTAAAATGGCTTTTGGAAGAAATAAAGGAGCCCGGGCTGCCGAAATATAAAGTTGCGCGATGCACAACAAAACCGACGCCGATTTCCATGTGGCGCTCCGTGACGCCGTTCGCTTCAAACTTCGTTGCAATCCTCTCATCTTATCCGTTTCCCAAACCGGAGAAATATCCAGCCTGGCGCAAAAGAGGAAGAGGATTTCTGGCACGTAAGGTTTTCGAGAGGCTTTCTCCATTTCCGGTGCGCCCAAAAGAGATGCCACTCCTCAATTTTCCGGAGCTTTTTCACTCGACGCAGCAGCAGTTTTTAGTGTAAATTTACAAAACTTTTCAACTGCCTTCAGATGGTTCGGACCCCAATTTTTGCTTCCTTAAGCTAACCACAGCTCGCTAAAATAAACACGAACCGCGGATATAACGAGATCCAGGAAAGCGAGACGGGAAAAATCCGCTCTTTCCGATGTATCATCTTTACGCAAACACTCAGTGAGGCAGCACTGTATCCGTTCGTTACGGACCAATAAATTAGTCTTTATCTTATTATATGTACATATATATATATAGCTTATTAATTAGGAACAATGCGAAGAAGGCGGATAATTAACAATGTGGATAAGGCACCACTGCTGCATGTAGATCTCTTGGGAAAGCGGCGAGGCAGCGCGCGAAGTGCTGAAGCAACCGTTTATGAGACCAAAGTATGAAATGCAGTCGAGGCCGAAATATTTTTGTGCGTTTTAAAAAGGTTTCAGAGTTGGGTGCATCACGAAAGGAAGGCCGCACGTCTAATACACAGAGTTAAATTGGGCAACGTTATATGCCGCCGCCAGCAATGGGAGGGCAGAAACAAACTTTGGAAAAGCTTGACAGAAAAATTCGTGAGGGAGTCCCAGGCAGAGAGGGGATTATTACGAAACGGAATATTATCATCGTGGCACCAGCATTCGGGTTCTCACGATATCGGCCCGAAAACTTTTCCGGAAAGGTATAAATCTTTTAGGTTATTTCCTTTTTTTTTTTGTTTCCCTTTTTTTTTTTTTTTCCTTTTTTTACGCGGAGTTTGGTTGATTTCCGCGTGAAAAATTAAATAAAAATAAATATAAAAACGTGTAAACAAGGCTCGAAAAACGATAAAAGTTAATTCCCGCTGAAAGCTTCCATTATTTATGTCGGGGAAATTTTCGAAACCGCCTCAGGTGTCATTTTGATAAATTTTTGAGCGCCGTCACGAACTAATTATCAAAATTTTCATCCACTTTCGCAAATGGGCAAAAACCCGCGATTTTCCTTCGGGAGACAGGGGGCTCTTCGACCCCGGGGGGGGGGGGGAGCCAAACTCAAGAAAATTTTCTTGATAACCGCAAAGCGATGCACGCCTGGGAAAGGTACGAAAACCGATATCGAACATCGCCTCGACGGCAAATGAAAACGGAATCGGAAATGCGGAAAAGACAAATGGGATCGGTGCGAGTATGTAAAACGACTGGGCCGGAGCATCCCCCGCGTGGAAGGGCTCATCGCCTACTTTCCAGAGTGTGTTTCCTCTTTGTACTACGCTTTTTCCCCCTTACATCCACGTGGTTAACACTGTGATTAGACCAGGGGGTGAACGCGAACATCGCTTTTTATATTCCCTTTACGGTTGTAATTAATAAAGAGAGCGGTTGTAACGATGTTGCAAGCTTTTTTTTTTCAGCGAAAACGTTCGAATCCGACGGAAGACGTGCGGAAATATCAAGCGCAATTTCCGTTCTCGGTTGCGCACTTCCCCCAGCCGATTTTTCGGTTCCTCAGGGGTTCGAGTTCTGTGCGCGAGATGTCAAACGTTCGATATTTTCAGCCCTGATTTCGTTGATTTATTACTTTGAAATTGTTTTTCACTTAAAATAATGGTCAAACATTGTGTGAAGTCACAGTTGTACCAAGCGTTGCGGGGGTTCCTCCTGCGGAAACGACAAAATCTGCTGACCCGTTCTTTTTTTCTGGGCGCACCCGATTTGCACCCGGTTTTTCGTCTTACAGAGGGCTGGAAAGGGAAGCCCTCGACAAGTCGAATTTTTCTCTCTTTCCCCGTTTGCGGTTAATATTAATTTTGAAGACGGGGCCCGAGGGTGGCCAGACACGGCGAGGGAAGCCGAATAAAAAGAGTAAAATCCATCAGCACCAGAACACATGGATGTTGGCAATATTGTTTTAGATTTTACAGATGAGCGATCTGAGAAAGTCGTACCCGTGGACATGAAGTATCAAAACCGTAAATTAATTAAAAGCATTATTCAGATGAGCAATCAAAGAGCACGGATCGGTTGCTGTATCGCTTGTTTGAATTCCTCCGGCGTTTTATGGTTATCTCCATTACTTTGTTTACTTCATCAAAAACCGTTGGGTCTGCTTCTTCGCCGTTCGCGGCCCTCCCCCGTGGCCCTTTGGAGCCCGTCGAAAAAAAATCGGGGGCGCTGAAGGAAAAAGCGCTCGCCCTTATCCGAAGCAGCAGAAACCCGCCGTGGTCCCGGCATTGGAGGCGTCCGTCCGAACGCGGGAAGTTCGGAGACGTGCAGACTTCTCCCTTTTGGAACCGGCTGCACTCTGGAACCGACGGAAGCTTCGCCGCCGCGTTTGCGACGCGAAAACCTGCTGCAAGTGGTACCTACTGGAAAGCCCTGTCATTTTCCTGGTGGCACTTGCACGGGATGGCGGGAGCAAAGCTTTCGGTCATCTGACGGTTCCTCCGGTTGGGAGAAGCAGCGAAGCAGTAATACACGTGTCGAAAGTAACTTATGTGCGGAAAATGCCATTTACTCTTCACCCGATTATTGTCCCGAGTGAAGAATCGCTTTAAGTTTAATTAATAATTGATAGAATCTTTGCCACTAAAAAGCACGTTCCCGGGGGCCATTCAGTACCGCAGCATAAAGCTGAAGTAATTTATCTGTGACAGTGATCGTTTTGCAAACCCGATTAAATATTCATTTGAAGATAATTCAAATCCATAGAAATATCCACGGATCTTTGAAAAAGAAGGAGGCGATCGGTAATTTACGGTGGGAGTATGAACGGGTCCGAAATTAAAGTTTAATGCACCAGCAGCGTCACGTAACAAATTCATAATTTCATCCAAAAGGCAATCGAATAACGAAGTGCGGCAAATAAGTGATCACCGAACAGGTTTAACATTTAAATACAAAAATTATTGCTGTTGCAAGTTAGAAACCAAAATAATGGCAAGTTAAAAAAAAATTTCTGAAATTAAATCGCATGCTCTCGGAATATTACAAATTAAATGCTTTAATCAAGAAAGACAATTACGAACGGACTTCATTCCAACGGTGTCGGAGCAACCGGAACAGGCAACAGCAATTTACGAACATCGGGGAATTGAATTTCTGGCACAAAAACCCGGTTAAATCAGAGATCGGGCGGGTCTACCCGTTCGGGAGCGAACGGCTCCCGTTCACTTCGAGTTGACGTTAAATTGACTTACCGTGCAAATCGTCGGCGCCATAGCGAAATGCCTGGAATGTTCGCTAGTTGTTCGTGGATTCGGAGGCCGTGGAGAGCTGCCCCTGATATTTGGTAAATTCGCCGACAACGGCCCCGGAGGAAACGGGGGATGCGAAGCATCCGGTCTGAAGAACCAGGATGCGACCGAAGCCCACTGAAAGGAAACACCAAAGGATAAAGCTTCATTTCTGCGGCACTTGCAACAACGTCGGAAAATTTCATCATCAAATCATCATGCCGATCGCCTTGTTGTTTTTGCCCGCGCGGTTGAGCGTCCAAGAGCCTGGAACCTGATTTCACCGAGCCTGGGAAACTCGCGGAACCTCAGGAGCCGAGGCAGGCGGCTCCACCTTAAATTTCGTCCACGGTTCCAAACCTCTTGGCTGCGCGGCCGATCCGTCGGCGACGCATTTGGGCTAAGGATAAGGGAGGAAGATTAAAATCACGTTCGATCGCACTCTGCGAACGCGAACGCCATTTGCCGGAAAAACCGACGAAGCGACCTAAATTTTGAAAATTTCATCGCAAAAACCGTCCACTTTCCGGGGATCCGGATCCGTTTTCGCTAGTGTCATCTCGCGACGAACTCCTGGAAGTAAATTTTAAATTCGGAGGCTCGCCGTCAGCATTCGGCGCCAAAGCCAAACCTTAGCGCAGACATTAAACGCGTTTTTCGTTTTTTTCCGAAACGGCAAACACCCTCCTCACACAGTTAAATTGCTTAAACGACAGGAAAACTAGGAAAATAACACGAAAGTAAAATGAAAGTTAAGTCGTCCACGTTTAATAAAGTTTGCAAATCATTAAAAAAGTTTACAGTAAATGAGGCTCCCTTATTTTCATAAGGCTCGCTTATCCATATATTTAAATAAAAGGAAAACCGAGGGCGAAGCTCCGCTTAAGAAGAGACGCCGGGGGCTCCTTTTATAAGCGACGCTTCGCGTCTTCAGACCCCTTAATCATCGGGAAACGAACGTGGCAATTTAAAATGACAGCCGGGGTCATGAAAAAGTCGGTCTCGATGACGAGAATTTTACAAGGAGAGAGACAGAAAGAGAGCCTTCCCGCGAGGGGACGGATGCTGCTGCTCCAATATTGTAATACCAACGCTTAAGGGATGCATTAGTAATAATGGAACGTTATAAAATATGGAATCTCGGTAAATACGGGATCCCTTTTATTACAACACTTCGCGGGCGCTTCCAAGACGGAGCTTTCGCTGCGTTCGTCAGAGAATGCCACGCTTTCGGCTTTCGAACCGATGCGCTTTTTGTCGCATCCTCGAAAAATGCAAATCTGAAATGATGCGGCCACGTCAGCAGCGCTCTCGGCATCCGGAGGCGGCCAGGTTAGGTTAAACTGAAAATCCAGCGGATGTGCTTTCCGAAGGTTTTCAATCGGAACCACGTTTCAAAGCCACGCGACATAGTTTGCTGCCTCCGAGAGTTGGGAAATTGAACCGTAATGGATATAACAGGAATAAAAAGCTTTTTTTTTTTTTGTGGCATTCATAGTGATTTGGGAATTAATAAGCGTCACGGAAATAACAAAAAACGAGCTCCTCTGTCACAGGTCGATTCACACCATTCTTTTGGATTGTCCAACCGTAGACGTACGTTAAAATCTCCGCTTCTTTTTCTCGCACTTTTCCTTTGCAGCCAACAAAAAAAAGATGGCAATTGCCCATGTAAGTTGCCCGTTCATGTCGGCTAATTACTGTCGAAGAAACTCCCGTTTCAACCTCCCACAGAACGCTTTTTGATTCTGCGAGGCGTCGATCCTTCGCAGCGCTACATGGGCTGTGGTCACCCAAATGACCACATATTATCTTCCATTAATTCCGGGGCCCAATTATAATTTATGTATTACATACCCGAAATATGATATTACAGAAATTTTTAACGCAAACCCTTTTGCATAAAGAAATATTTCTCATTGCTCCTGCTGCATGAAACCAGCAATAAATTGCCGCATTTCGCAGAGCCATCAGCAGTGGATATTACCGTTTAGACTATTTAATTGCTGCAAATGAGCTGGTCTTCTCCGGCTTTAATTAAGCTTAATGAAACAGCGATTCTTTTCGCTTTGACAGATCGGACGGTTGTGACACAGATCACTACAGCGATATTGGTCTTCCTCGGAGCTTTTTTCCTTATAACTGTACGAAAGGATTTTATTTCCCGTTTCGTGACCAAACTGCCGACAGAGCAATCGAAAAAAAAAAATTTTCTTTCTCCGATTTCGCCATGTAATATAATATACAGGATGTGCTTTTTTCGATTTTTTCCATTTGCGCCCGGGGGGGGGGGGGGGGGGGGGGGGGGGGGGGGGGGGGGGGGGGGGGGGGGGGGGGGGGG
>JAOWBB010006779.1:0-18186 GCA_028565995.1 Ricinus marginatus
CCCCACCCCCCCCCCCCCCCCGGGAACCGCCCCGATCGGTGCCGCTTCGCGCGCTCGGGGCAGCAGCAAATCGAAAACTGCATCGCTGAAAATTCAGCCGAGCCGTCTCTTCCTCCTGACCACAGCGTGAAGGCCTGTCGGGATCAGGCGGGAATTAGGTTTTAAATCTCGCTTGCCGGGGCTCTGCTGCAAGGAAGAGGTGTTCCGAACGGCGGGAAAGGTCAAAATAAATATCGGAGCACGTCGAATAATTCTCGGATCCATTTACGGGGAAAAACCGAGATATCGAGAAAAATCAGTATTTTCGTCATATTTTTACTCCATTTTCCTGCCCCATAAACCTTCCACCTTTTGAGGTCATAACTTTTCACGTACGGCGCTGGAATTATGGCTGGGAAATTTGAAAAATATCTCGAGAGCTTTGCCCGGGCGCTAAATATATCGGCTTCCAATATACATTTATTTAGTTTTTTTTTTCTTTATATATTTATCTTTTTTTTTTTATAATTGCCAAATGGAAAACTCGTGAAGTTTACCCTTAACGAATCTAACTCTCTGCTTGGGAGCGAACCGCGAACAAATCCGAACGGTTAAATCGCGGACTGGATCGCTGAAACTGAAATATTTTCAAGATTGCAGAGCGCATATTGAAGCGGGCAAAATTAACTCTGCGCAAATTGTCAAACTTCAAAACTTACACGGAAAAATGTAAAACCGTAGGAAAGACAATCGTCGTTTAACCATCTCCATAACCCGTAAATAAATCACATTCTTTTTACGACAGCTTTTTTTTTTCCTTCCAACTGCAGAAGTTTTCCAGCAGTTGGCAATTTTCTCGCTTGCATCCGACGGAAGAAAATTCTTTTTTTTTAGGTTCCCGAGTCGCAAGTCCAACCTCGGTTCCGTCACCGAACTTTTTCTTTTTTAACCCGTTCGGCCTCGGATCACCACCTCCGTCAAGAACGTCGAAAGGCCCAATCTTCGGGGCTCTCGAAGGAGTGCGGCCGAAATTCGACCCCGAGCTGCGTAAAAATTAACCCCCTTCGACAAATTTTCTTGCTTGATCCCGACAGCGTTTCGAAAAATTTTTCGTCTCTGCCGGAAGAAGCGCAAAGAAAAGATGAAAATAATCGGACCGACCGCAGAAACAAACAGTTTTCCTCGCTGTATAAATCTTCCGATATCGTCGATCCCTTTCTCGTTCCCCGCGTTTCTCCTCTCGAATTTTGCTTTTGTCTAACTGCAGGAAACTCCCCGCTTTTGAGGCTTCAAAAGCCCCCCGTTTTCACCCCGGAAACAAAAACTTTATCATTCGAAATATGTATATCTGACTTATTTATGTACTTCAGGAAGAGAAATAAAGTGAAAAAAAAAAAAAAAAAAAGCAATTTCTTTTAATGAATTAAATTTGCATTGAAAGAGAGCAAAAAGCCATTCTTCCTCCCGTCACCGCTCAAGTCTCGCAAAAAGTTTTTTCCTCCGGATTTTGAGAGGTTTCTGCCTTTTGTCTTGTCATCTCAGCTCTTCACATCAATTTATTCAAATTCTTCATTAATATCCGGCTTTTATCTCGGTGAATACGAAAATTAGGAACCATCGTTCCCGGTGTTGTTTCAACAGTTTCCTGCATGTTTTTCGCGATTCCAGAAACGATTTTTCATTAGCCGGCATTTTAAGCTTCGTCGTCTCTCGAACGGAGAGCCTCCTCCCCGGTCCCCGGGATCCCGAAAAAATTTGCACCGTGCGAATGCGCGATCGGAAAAGGATTTCGGATGTGCGACAAATCTGCAGTCGAATTTGTTAAATTCCGAACTCAGAATGAACAACGGGTACAGAAGCGTGATCCACCCCTTAGATCATGCTCCCTTAGTACGAACTGCACTGAACGTCAAAAGTGACACAGACCCTCGCACCGTAGATTGCACGCGTTGTCGCTCCAAGTTTCCGCAGGATCTCGCCGGTGAATAGACCAACGAGTGAGAAGGATCCAGCCATCGCACCTTGACGCATAAACAGCAGCAAAATTTCTTCATTCGGACGGTCATTCGTCGGTTCAGCGAGAACTTGCTTTTGCCACGTCGAGAGCGGAGGGTGCAGGATCCTCTACCCAAAGGTACCGAACGGAGGGGATGCCTTCCCGCGGACATCGCGATTCGATCGTTCCGGTGGTGAATTTCGCGTGTCCTGCGCTCCGTTCGCTGAGCGGGTTAGAGTTAATACCGTCCAGAAGCACCTCGGAGAGTGGAAAAAAAAAAAAATCGGATCCGTATGCGAGAATTTGTTACAAGATTGAGTTCTGGCCGTTCAGAATTTCCCGATCACGAGCAGGGGTTGATTTTCTTCAGCGGATCGAGCCAGACGAAGGATTGTTAGAGGTTATGATGAAGGAGCAAAAGGCAGCGGACCACTGCGGTGGGGACGCTCGTATGTGCACCCCCCGGATCAAATTCAGGTTTTCCGCAGCAAATTCTTCTCGGTCGCTCTCCTAAGGCAGACCAATTCCGGCGGCATCGATATTCCACGCCGTCAAATTAAATTCAATTTGACCGGTTAAGAAAATATTATGAAATGGAAAGCTTCATTAGGCATGCATTGAGATCAATTATTTTCCATCCGATCCGATTTTTTCGAACATAAATATACCATTATGTTTCGACGCGGATTCGCTCCTTGAAAATATTTTGCTCTCATCCATCAGTCTATATTAATTTTTTTTTTTTCCGCAGACTGAACGAAAAATTAATTTTATTGCCGGCTATTAATATTTTTTCGTATTTATTTTGTTAAAATTATCAATTAGCGGCTGGAAAATTAAAAACGAGGAAAAATTTTCAAGTTCAAGCAAAAGAATATTCATCGCGGCATGTATTGACTTTCAACGTGTACCGCATCTTTCTGTATTAACTTGCAAACGGGAATATGTCTCAACCATGCATTTACCCCAGGAGTTAAGAATTTTTTGAGCGATTCTGGCTCATTTCCACCTTCCGCGAGACATTTACATTTTCATTAATTGCTTCGGCCGTTTTTTCAGCTGACAAAAGTTTCAGAAATTTTTTGAAATTTTCCTGCCTTTTTGCAAGCGAATTTTACCAAATTAAAAAGCGTCGCGCGTTGCAAATTCCAAATCCGATTTACGATTCAATTTTGTGGGAAAAATACACTTTTCCTCCGCCGGGCGTAAACGGTCAGGGCGCCTCGTAATTGTAATCCTCTTATTACTCCGAAAGATTTTCCGGGCCAACAAGGTAAAAGCGAGCAGGAAAATCCCGGCGGCGAAGATCCCGGCCCCGGAGCGCGGCCAAGGATGGAGAGTGCACGAGGCAACGGTCCGCTTTACTCTCCTGCCGGAAAAACCGCAAAAAAACTCATATCGATGCCGCAAAACGCAGGGACGCGCATTACCATAAAGCGTCCCCAAGTTGAGGGACTCGGCATCTCGCTCTCCTCCAAACGTGCGTCGCTTTTCCTCCATGCAAGATGCAAGGGATCCCGTTTTGGGCCGGAAAAGCGCGTGACGCGGAGGCGCCGCAACGATTTCGAGTCCTTTTCGAGGCCCGCGCTAAAAAAAAAAAGGTTTCTGCGCCCTTCCAAGGGGGGGGGGGCGCGTGCTGCAGTCCGGAGCCATGCAAAAGGTCGGCGCGACCGAACGCATAAGACCCCGGATTTAGGTTTCGTTTGCGCACTGCACTTTTCCGTGCACGGCCCCTGCGATTCGGAGCAAATGAAATCGAATATCAAAATGTACTTTCCGAGCAATGTATTACATATTAAGAAAAATATTTCTGCATTTTCCTTTTCTTTTTCCTCTTTTATGAAACTTCGAGAATCACTTTGAATATTTTTCCATCCGAAGTTTTCCCTTTCCCGCCTTGTTCTTCTCCCGTTCCTTCCTCTGTTTATCACCGGTCCCGCTGTTGCCACGGAAACGGCTAACCCCGTGACGTTATCTTTCGTTTACCTGTGACATCATAAGATGAAGTATTACAATTTTCCAAATGGATCTAATGCTCCAGAATCAAGCTTATTATTCATTCAGTCAAGAACGGATACTTTCTGGTTCCTTGCCTTGCTTTCTCGATGTTCCTTCCCTTTCTCCTTCTCCGGTTGCTTTCTGCCGCGGGGAAGTTGTCGGTATTTTTCCCTTTTCCGGTCCGCCCCCGGGGGAGACGGGGGGGTTCGCTCGTCGCTCCGAAGTGGCTCGGATCGAACGCGGGCTGCCGCGCCGAGCAAGTTTCCGGTGGGGGAAAGAGCCATTAGCCCCGTTTGAATTGCCTTGGGCCGACAACATCAGCGAAACAGTGGAAGCAGACGTCATTTGCGTTAATTTTGCGTGACCGGTTAATGACAGATAGATCACCCGTACAGGAGAAAGGTGTGGTGGGATAAGTGAGCGAGGATATTTAGCTGATTCGAAGTTGCGGGTTTTCTGCCCCTGCAATGGTGCAAATTTTAAATTTTGACGGCGGAAAAGTGGAAATTGTTTAATATCCCAAATATTTATATCCTGGCTTAATGCGAAGCTTAAAATAAGCGAATCGTCATTATTTTTCTTTTTAATTGGTGGGAAATATTTCGTTATTAAACACGATTTTGCCCGGACGATTATAAAGCGGTGATCGGAGCCAGTGCGGGATCTCAGCTCCCAAATCGCTGCGCCCTGGGGATATAATTACATAAAAGCTGCGAATGGAAAGTTCTTTCCTTTGTAACGACCAAATAAATACTCCAACTTTTCGGTAGTAAAGTTTTTCGCGTATCTCCCACAATTTCGGCTACATAATAATTTTTCCAGATACTATCACACACACACACACCCCTCTTCCCAACAGCGTACAAAATACGAGAATTCGCATCCGCAACGAGTCAACTTCTCATTGCCGAGTTTTCCGGGTGCTGTTTTTCCCGCATTTTGAACGAAACAATTTCCACCCAAACATGAGCATTTGAGAAGATAAATCAGGACTTAGTCGCATTAAAATAAATTAACTAAACAGCAAATCCGTTTCCACGTCCATCGGTATCCTTAAATTCAATTGCCCCACAATAAATTCTCATTTTACTTGGAAGAAGTCTGTTTCAGATTATTATTCCTCTATCCCTGCATTCAAATTTCCTTAGCGACCTTAATAATGAACCTTACCGAGGGAAGACAAATACTGCCGGAGATCTGCGGGCAGCCCTCTCGCTTTGCTCGTTTGCCGCGGGAAATGACGCCAATTTTTGTTTTCTCCGAATGTTCCCGGGGTTGCGGCAACTTGTTGGAACGTCACCGCGAGAGTCTGATCTTCCGCTCTCGCCTCCCGTCCTCGCGAGTCGCCCAGGAAAAGACTTTTTTCACCCGTCCATCTCCGATATTTGCACACGTGTGGATAAGCCGCACTTGTCGTCAAAAAGCAAATTTTGCCGAATGGTAGAGGCGCCCCGGATGGAACGCCGGAAGGGGAAGGTTGGGTCCGCCGGTTCAAATTTGGAACTTTTCGAGGCAGGCCGCTCGAGTCCCCCCGATTCGCAAACTCGCCCCCCGCGCGATTCAGCAGGCGAACGAAGATGCGGCGCCGCGGAAAGCTGCTGACGAGCACGTCGCTCGCAGGCGGCGTCAGCCCCGTTATGGCCTCTCGAAGCCCGGCGATTGTCATCCGTTTAGAGACGCAAAGCATAAGGATTCATATTCGTTTCTCATTGTCAAAGCCATTTCGGAAGTGGATGGAATTCCCTAAAATCCATGCCCAAAGGAGGGATCCGAAGGAACGTTCCATTCAAAATGGGAAAGTTTTCCGTGGAGCACTACAAATTTAATTCACCGCTTCCAATGACGTGTTTTCTCCTTTTCTGCGCTTGATATCCAAGAAAATAAGATTTTCAAAGGGACTCATCAAGTTTTCCAATCTTAATGCGAATTTTCATTTACATATTTCATTAACGCTGTAAGTTAGTGAACTTGAAATTTTCCATTATCTAAATTTGAGGAATCAAGCCTTTGAAGACTACCGAAATTAAGGTTCCAGATTAATTCAATGAAGTCTAAACAAAACTTCATTTTGTTCGGATTTGCCAAATCACCGAAGCGTTTCCTTCGGATAAGTTTTCTTCAGGTATTTCGCCCCCCCCACTTGGAACACAACCCACAGACCTTAGAACGTGAAATTCAAATTAACCGTCCTTAATCGTTGCGAAAACCTCGGTTTTGCGCAATTCCTCATTTCCCGAAGAAAATTTCGGCCGTAAATCTATTCCCGAAGGCAGGTCTTTCAACTATTAAAGCCATAATACGGTCGAGAAACATAAATAAAGCCATAAAGGATAAATATCGACTTTGGGAATGATAATGCATGTTTATATCATTATATTTCAATTTTGGAAAATATTTCATGTCGCATTGACTGCATGTTAAATAACTGCCTTTCTCTCCTCATTGTTTATGGGCTTATCTGAGGAATAGACAGCTTTTACTACTTCGTGCCGCCAAGTCTCCTCTCTTTTTAGGAACGAGGCACGGATATTATTTTCGGTGATTTACACACAATGCAGGATATGTTTTATATTTATTTGCCGTGTCTGACGCAGTCTGCGTTTTTTGTCTCGCACTCAATTTCCAGAAACGACATTGATTCGGGCCCGCTACTTGCCCCTAACCTAACCGCAAAGGGTTGGCAGGGGAACGAAATCCGAAACGAGACTTTTCCACGACGGACGAAATAATACTGACCGTCAAATAAACTTTACAATTCGCAAAAAGGAAATTATTACAATGATGTATTGCATTTTTTTCAATGGCAAAGAAGTTAAAAACCAATTTAATTCCCTTTCCATCAAATTTAAGCGGCGATTTTGTACTTCGTTCCGGGCCGAAAGCCAAAGGGCGCCGAGAAAATCTGTAAGAAATAATGCAGACAATTACGTCGGGCTGTTGGAAATCCAAGGTTCGAACGTTATTTTCCGAATTTGAAGATACCGAGCTCTGCATCGCGGGCAAAAATTTTTCCCTTTCCCGAGCCAGAGCGTTCAAGATCGCTCTCATTAGAAACCAAAATGAATGGAATAATTCGTTTTCCACCATAAAGGAACATCATTAAACTCCTTTTCCCGCGATAATAAAGAGATCGAAAACGTAAATAAAACGTGTCCATAAAACAAAGGATTTCACCGCTATGAGGTTGCCATTCTTCATAATAACAATACCAAATTGATCCTTTTGAAATTTAATTAGCAGAGTCTAATTCACGTTGTAAATGGAATGTTTTTCATATGATTCCCTTAAGCGTATCCCCGCGGTAAAATACAACAAAACATCTATCAAAAATAAATTTAATAAAATGAATTAACATCGCTTGCGGGGGTGGTGGAGGAAAGGCATTAAAGCAAAAGGCACTCGCTCAATTTTCCCTTTTTGCAATCGTTTCACTTCCGTTTTCCTCCATCTTCCGCGTTTTGCGACGTCCCAAAGGAAAAAGGAATCGTGAAATAAAACCCCGAAACCGCATCGCGGAAAGACGCGGAAAAGTAAAGGGAAGCGACTGCCAAATGAAGAGAGAGACGCGACAAAGATCGATTCGGCCGAAAGAAAGAATCAAAGAGCAGAAAAAAAAAAAAAAAAAAAAAAAACCTAAAATTAACATCCCGATCGGGACGGTGGGAAAATCAAAGGAAGGAAACGGGCAAAAAGGGAAATGGCAAAAAGGTGCCTTCCGCTGTTGCGGAAGTCTTCGGCTCCGTACGAAAACGCTGCGAATTACGTGGCGTTACGTAAATCATGCGCGGGCATCATTGCGGTGCCGACGCACTGTGTAACGAACGACGCAGCAAACGGCAGCCAATGTTTGCAGCGTGCGCCGAAGGAATTTTCGAGCCTGCCTCGCAAGCGGTAAATTTCGGCAGGGGGTTTCCGCCCCCGGCAGCCACCCCGCGAAAATCGCGCGAACGTTTCGGGCTGCACTTAAAACTTCGGCAGAGGGGCAAAAACGAAACTTTTCGGTTCCGCCCGGCAAATGCACGTCGACGTCAACTCGATAAAGCCTCCCGACCGCGGCTGCAGGAAAACCCAAAACGTCTGAAATTACATTTTCACTTAATGAACACCCGTTCCAACATTCGAGATAAACCGTAACGAGCTCTCGCCTCTCTGCGACGCCAGAGATAATGCGGGGGGACAAATCTCGATGCGGTAATCTGGGATGCGGATTTGCGAAAAGGGCCCCAGCATAATGGAGGACTGCCCCCGGTTCGGCGGCAACCCCGAGCGAGTTAAGAGGGCCGCGGAAGATGGACCGGAAACAACCCCGGAACGGAGCAATGATGAAAGGAAATTGAGACTGCTCAGCGGGGAGAGTTCGCTTTTAACATCGTGTTCAGCTCGTAAAATAAAACATAAATGTCACGTCGTAACATGAATTGCAATGGGAAACGGAATTTCTTTTATGCAAGCCACATTCGGGTGCCCAATTTCATGCATGTCTTATCTAAGCATCGGCTCCTGCATTAATCTCCTTAAATTGCAAATTGAAACGTGCATCGGTGTAATTTAAGGAGCTTTGATGGTTGGCCGCAATACGTCGATGTCGGAAAAACACGTTTGTCGACGGGTGGCACCACTGCGAGGTGGTTTCACGTGCGCTTCGACACGTTAATGGCACATTCCCTTCACGGGTCTCTCGCTTTCATTCATTTTCCTTGAGGAAAAATTTCATTTCTTCTTCTTTTTTCCGGCTGGAAAGCAAGAATTTCGAATCCGGACAATTAATACGAGTGCTAAATGGTGAATTTTAACAAAATTTAGCTAATATTCAATTAACGTGTAATCTCCCACAATGGAGGAACGTCTTTTTTTTTTTTTAACGTTTTTGGACCTCTTACGTAAAAAGTTTCTCATTAAAGAAAGTTTTTTTGATAACCCGAGTTCATTAGCAAAGTTTCTCTTTCGGAGAGGAAAAAATTTTTTCCTTTTTTTTTTTTTTTTTTTTTTTTTTAATGCTGCAGCCGAAGTCACGTGCTGACGGTTTATAAATTTTCCCGGAGCCCGTGAAAATATCCGAAAATTGGATGCCGACGGGAACAAAATGAACGCCCGGCGGACGAGCGCAGGAAAAAAAAAAAAAAAAAAAGAGTCCGCGGCGAAATTAAATCGCCATCGGGGTGCTCGGGGAGAAAGAGAGAACGCAGCGGGCGCTTCGGGATTTTCGGATAAGCGACAGAGGGGTCTGATGCCGACGCTTTGCTGCTCGATTAGTTTGTTAAACGTCGTCTGCTGCGTCCCGCATTTCCACTGGCCGAGCCCGCCCTGACGTCGGGGTGCGAGGCGCCGCGACGCGACCCGGGAGAAATGTCAGAGGGATGCAGAAGACGCGTCGCTGCCGCCGCTGTGACGCGAAGAGCCGTGCGGATCGCGGGCGCGCGGCCTCCGATGCACAAAAGTCGAACGCCGGAAAGTGAAAAAAGGAAAAAAAAAAAAGGAGAAAAAAAAAAGGAAAGAAAAAAAAAAGCATTTCGATTTGGGGCTGTTTTCAAATTAAAACCGAGAGGGAGAAAAGCAATCATCTGTAGTTCGCAACTCTGCCGCAGCGGCGCTGCGAGTCCGTCAAAACGTTTTACGATTCAAAGGATTTCATTTGTCTTTTTCCTTTTTTTTTTTTTTTTTTTTTTTGCATTGCCTTGAATTTATTTTCAACGTTTCCCCGTCAACTTTTTCATTTTTCCATTTTGAATTTTAATCTTAAAAGCGTACTCCTCCTTCGCGTATTCTGTCTCGATCCGGAACGTCGCAATTAGCGCTCCGCGAACGCCTTTCTTCTTTTTCCTACGGAACGGAAGCCGCAAGGCTCGGACTCGGGTGTTTCCGGGTGCCGCTGGAGGACCCGCCAAATGCAGTCCTTCGCGGCGGATCGCCGGGTTACCCGAAGGAAAAGACCACAAGAATCAGCTTTTATTCGCGGTTTTCCGATTAATAACGTTTCAGGGGAAATAACGTAAAACCCGAAACTGAATCCCGGATTTTTGAGAGGCGAAGCCTCAAAAGCAAACACACAAATTGAAAATTTAATCCCGAGGACAGGTTCAAATAGATTTCCATGCACCGCGCATCGGGCCCGGACTCGGCTTTGTTTGAGGGAGAAAATCCCCGATTGCGAGATTCTTGAATGGGACCGCACAATCTTCGAAAAATGGCAAAATTTCGGTCCTTATAATTGCGGACGTCCGCTTTGGAAAAGCTCGGAACGAGGACCGAAAGGGTAAAAATGAAGGCAAACGCTAAGCTCTGCGAACAAAAGTCGTCCGCATATTACAGACGTCATTTTTACTGCTGTGATTTACAGCATCTTTTGCCTCATAAACATGCGCATTTTTCTTTTTGTCTTTGTGCTCCCAAACGGTTTTGCGGGGGATCCAAGTGTTAAAAAGCTCGTTTAATTCTTTCGGCGGGGGGAGGGGGAGGGAGAGGGAGAGGGAGGAGGATGAGGAGGGATTCATCGCGGGGAAAAACCGAAGCAAAATGCTAGTTTTTCAGATAATCCCCGAGGGATGAACCAGCGCCGGAAAAGCGGGGCGAAAAACCAAACGATGGGGGCAAACGCAAAGTTTCCTGCACACCTTAACAAAAGAATATTTTGGAAAATAAAACTTCGGAGAGCGGAAACTGCAGGAAGCAATAAATCAAGGTGCGAGCCGCCAAATATATTGCATTGTACGGTTTACATCCCCGAAATGGAATCCATACATCTTATGCATCATACATTATTTATGAGTTCGCTAGGTTCGTATGCGGAATTAAACTTTATTAACGGATAAACTTAAATAATAGTCGTCGCACGCCAGGGAGGTACCTGGAGTCAACGAACAGCAAATTTTCGGCGCGATCTTGGAGAGATCTTCCAACAGAAACTTCGGTTCGATTCACCATTGAATACGATCGCGGAACAATCGGTTCAACAACGGATCCGACACATTTGCGATTTTTTGGATCCAAATTCTTCAGGTATTAATAAACAAAAAATATATATATATATATCATGCCACTGTTAAGCTATTCACTGGGAAGAAAATAACTTTCAAAATATGATTCACTTCGCTTTTTATTATCCATGAGAAATAGGGATATCCACTTTCATGGTGTCCTATCTTAATCTTCAGCGTTTACCTTCATTAAATTATCCTTTCCTTTTTTTTTTTTTTTTTTAATTTATCTGACAGGAAAGATTTTCCTCTCCGTTTTTCCCCGGCAGCGCAAAATCTATTTTTGACGTATTACCGAAGGATTCTCGCTCGAATCCGAATGAAATTTTTGCCTTCCCGTATAAAGTTCTTGGATTATTTAAATCTCATCTGGTTATTATTATATTTCGCGGTTTGCGATCTGCAACACTGGTCCGGGTGATCGATTTGAAATCAGCAAAGGACATGAAAAATTTGCCGATCGGAATGGTGGATTTCACCGGGGCCCGAAATTATCCGGGCGAGCCTCGGTAACAATCCCTTCATTACGGAAAATCGCATTCGAATATTCAAAATTTTGCGGGGCAGATGATTTTGTGGACCAATTTGAAAATGCGCAATGCTTACGCTCGGACATCAGCACAAATTTCGCCTTCGGAGTAAAAAAAAAAAATTGCGCGAAACAATTCGCGAAAAAAAGCCCCTCGGACTTCGTTTACGGCGGCAGAAGCTTGCCTTTGGCAATTGACCGTGCATTCTTCCGCAGTCGCTTAGAAAGGTAAATTTTTTGCTGCCGGCGCACCGAAAGGGTGATCTGAAAATAACACGCTCATCCCGTCGCAAAAGCTACCCACTGCCGAGAGCGAGTATGAAATCATAAATAGTCGAAGAGAACGCATAGACGCGAAATGACACTATTTAATGCAATTAATTAAAGATAAGTTAATAAAGATGTGAGTATTGTGCAACAGGTGATATTATTGCCGATGTCCTATTAGACTCCGCACGTAAAACTAAGCACATACTGTCGGAGCAAAATGTGTTTGTATAAAGTGAATTGTACCGGATAGGCCTGCTGCGGAGCTTTACCGTGATTAAGATATCCCGAAATATATTAATACGTCTTGAAATGTCATCGCGGCAATATATTTCCTACCCACCTAAAATAAATTAAAGAGTTAATAACGAGGTCTAATACCCAAGGATGCCTTTACATTCCTCGTCGGAAAATTCGAACGGGAGTGTTTTGGGAATTGTCCCGAAAAGGTTTTCGACTATTTTAGGTTATTCAGACGGACGGATTAAGCCCAAAAACTTAGCAAACAGAGAAATTGATCTCCTTGGGGCCTTCACGCCAAAAACCCGCAGAGCGCGGCCTCCTTAATTCAAAGCGAGGGTTCCACAAAGTGCGTCATTAGAAGCTTTTGCAAAATCAGCTCCGGCGGTGGATTCCGGTTTGAAAAAGAGGCAGAAAAAAAAAAAAATAAAAAAATAAAAAAAATAAAAGAAAGGCTCTCGGTCCGGAATTTCCAGGCGACTGCTGCGATTCGGATAAGACTTTTCCATTAAAAGGCAGCTTTTGTCTTCATCCAACCTTCTTTAGACGCCGATCAGAATTCTCATTTCCTAACTCCGTCAATATCCATCGGTCATTATTCACTTTAATTCAGATGGCCTTTCCATTAAGTCCCCGCTCTCATTCCGCTTTTTCGTTTGCTCTTTGACTTTTTCCGGGCCGTAAATTACATGACTTCACTCTGTTTGATGAAGGCGAGCTTTGCCCCCAGCTTCCTCCCTCCCGGAGGAAGCTCCACGGAGCTCGATCGCGCTGGAGCGATGCCCTCGCGTCTCTTCCGCATCTGTAGCGGACTCCTTCGATCGCGGCGATTTTCCGCCTCTCAAAGGAAAATTCGCGTTCCTGCCGCTCGAAAGTGCGGCGAAGATTCGGACGTCGCCCCCTTGGTGATGGAAAACTCGGACGCCTTACGCTTGTCCGCCGGAGCTTTTAACCGATGCGTACCGAATTCGTCCGAGAGGAGTAAAATCAATGTCGGCGATTTACGGGATTCTGGCCGGGCACAAAGAGAAAGATCCGAAGATCGAAAACCCGGAGTTGCAGAGTCGGAAAATCAACGTTTCCTCTCGGAGTGAAGAGATCCAATGAGATCCGCTGCTGAGACAGCGGACGCCCGGAGAGAGGAAAAGGTATTTTTTTTTCTCACAGGCGAAATGTTCCTTTTTATAAGGCGATTACGCACTCCGCATTTTTCCTCCGGAAAGCACGAATGATCCGGGACGTCCTCCGCGTCGCATCCGTGAATTATTTCTCCTCCGTCCGGACGGGAAATCCAAAAAATTCCCTTTTAATCGGAAAGGCGCGGCCCTTTCGTTAACCTCCCGTCCCTTTCTCAAGGATTTCATCGCTGACGCTCGAAAGGCTCCGCGCAGCGAAACCCGTCAAAGGATGCGCACGCCTCGGGCCCGGGCCCCGTGGCATCGTTAAACAGCGTGCATGCGCCCCGCTCTTTGTTTTTAAGCCTCGGTTAACGTTCGCTGCCGCAAACCGAGCGATTCGGCGAGATTCCCGCGGCACTCTGAGCCGGAGCCGCACCTCCGAAATCTGCGCATCCGCCCCCGACCCTTCCGAAATTTTTCCCTCCGGCGAACGGAAACCGGGCACCGGCGCCCCCCGGACGATCAGCCGAACGTCGAGAATTCCAACAACGAAAGCTTTGTATTCGCCGTTCGTGACCGGAACGTGAGAAATAAGGGAAGAAATCATTGGAAATAATGCTGGATGAGATAAAGGAGGTGAGAGGATCGAGGGAAAACCCGCACGAATTGGAGGAAGACCATAATTTGTAGACCTTCTTCAATGGGATCCGCTCCTCCTAATCTAATTCCCATTTTCCTTTATGGATCATCAGTGGCCATTTTGCCAACATTAATATCGAACACGAAGCTTTTTATTTAACTCATCCATTTCTTCAATTACATTTCGCTTTGTTTATTCCGGATAAAGCACATTGTCTCGGATGAGAGGCTCCGTTTTCGTATCCGAGGGTCAGAGCGGAATCGAATAACGGAGCTGCTCCAGCGGTTTTTTTCCTTCTTCTTCCGGAGGGATGCCTATATCGGATGCGACGGTTCGGAATCTTGGTAATCCCTGCTTAGGCGGGAGCAGCGGCCAGCTTTCGGTGCGGTCCGAATGTCCCGGAGGGATGCAACCCTCGCCCGGGATGCAGGGAACCGCGTAGGGAAAACTGCAAGTGCAAACCGACGAACGGGCGGGCCGCTGAAGGACGCGCTCGGAGGATCTCCCCGTTGAGAATTTCGGGGTTGCTTTCATTTTTCCCCCCTCGCCATCCGTGCCACGGGGTAAATCGCGATCGGAATCACGGCGAAGCTCTTTTTCGCCTCCGAAAGCCAGTTTCGACACCTCTGCCGGGTCGCTTCGGAGGCATCGCACCGAAGTGCACCCCGCTGCCTTGAACCGCGTTGAATTCTCGAGCGGGGCTCGGGATTTTTGAGAAATTTCCCGTTTCGATCGTTGGCCGATAACCCATTCGACTTTTCCGGATTTTGCCGCAGAAAACTCAGCGGGAAAAATCGTTTTCGAATTAAATTTCCGCCCCGCAAAGTTAATGAAGGCAAATTCTTTAGTTATTTCGGGTCATTTTTTTTTTTTTTTTCTAATCAGGAAACGGGGAAATTTTTTCCTCCCCCGTCCGGTGTGGGGAGAAAAAAAAATTGTTGCCTCTTTATTTTATGACGTTAATTAAAATGTAAATGGTTAGCAATTAGAGAATCTCTAAACCAAGACCTAATTCTCCTGCGCAGGTCCCCTGGGCGTACAACGCCAGACAATAGAATTGTCGCTCTAATTTTTATTCCGCACTTGTGCTAAATGCACAGGGAGAAGGAACGGGCGACTTTGCTGGAAGGAACAACACTAAATATTTCGCTTCGGGATAAAATGGAGCCATCAGAAATAAGTACAGCGTGGGCAATGCTGCGGTTTTGCGGCGATGCTACGGCTCGGGCAGGTTCAGCCGACCTTTTTCATATTTTCACGTTATTGCATCGTTTCGGACGGCGGAAAAAAGAAGAAAAGAAAATATGTGGTGCATCAATGCATCGAGTTTTCCGCAGCGATCCTTATTATTTTAACGTCCGGACTTCGATTTTCGGTCGGTGCCGTCTTTCGCTGGCAGATCGGTCGCGTCGCCCTCCGAATTCGGTTTTAAAAATGAATCTTCAGGTGGGATGAAAAAAAAAAAAAAAAAAAAAAACCAGCCAAAGAAATCAAAGCTTAAGGGTATATAAATAATCCCCGGGTTGCAATTTTAACCGGCTTTGTCCAAAACTGTCTAAAGGCGGTGGCTTATAATTGGATGAAGTTTACGTGTTGAAACCGGCTGAAAAGGACAAAATATAAATTTCATAATGATTAAATTAACGCGGCGTCGCTAACATTTCTGAATTCCGTGTTTCAGCTTAAATTCATTTAACAGGGGGCTAATTTAAGCTGCGAAGTAGCAAAAGATTCCCAAAGGATTCTGGAAAGCCGAAGGAGAGAGGGCCTCGCGCTGCGGCAAAGCTCCTGCTGACCCGCCACGGGCGAATCCATCTCAGCTTCTTTTTTTCCCCCGAAAGAAACGCTCTCCGGGCCGAAGGGAAATCCGATTTTCGTGGCAGATGACTTGTCTGATTAGCAAGGTAACATTTCGGGGTGGAAAATCAGGATCTCTTTACTTTGTGCATTATTTTAATTCTGATTTGGGTGAGTTGCTAACGCTTTTGTTTACTTACCCCAACTTTGCTAAATAAACAAGTTTTATACGTGTCGGAGGAGAGGCGAAATATATATTCAGTTTAAGAGGCATTGTTGCTCCTGCATCGCTTACGGTAGCGATTTCGATCACTACCCCTTAGACCGGACTGAGCGAGCTCTCGTCGATGAGCAGCCGGAATTGGCGTGTGCAACATTTTCGTATTTTTCTTTTTATTTTCAAGTAAATTCCGGATAAACTGCTTAGAAGGGGCCGAGGAACGGTAATCGCAGGGATTATGATGACGGATCAGAACTGTAAAGGTAGTCAATCAGCTTAACGGTGGAATCGAACGAAGCCCCGCGATGCCAACCGCAATTAATTGTTATTTACGTGCGTAATCGCTAATTAACAATAGTTATGGTTAGATAAGCTAAATCTGCATGGATATGTCTTTCCAGAATAACATATATATCGAGCAATTTGAGGGATATATCTAGTTTATTGCGCGTTGTTTAAAAAGAAAAAAAAAATCAAAGAAAATCGATTTTATTTACTGGCTGCGGTACTCGACATTGAGGTCATGTTTATTATTCCGGCTAATCCTCAGTGCCTGCCAAACCTGCTTATAGTGAAGCATCGAAAAGTACTGAACTTGCCATTTCGTCCTTCTCCACCGCATGGAAGATTTCCATGTAGAATTAGAATGGAAACAAATAAAAAGTTTAATTTCAATCCTGTTGAATGGAAAAGATATTGGAATCCCGTGAAAGATTTCTTTTTTTTTTTTTTTTTTTTTTTTTTATTATCATTATTTGGGAAGCAAAGAGATATTACCGATGGGCCGGTAGAATGTCCATTTTTTGGGATATCTATCTCCGGAAAATAATAATGTCAAAGGAGAAAGAAATTTTTTTTGCACGAGGACTGCCGTTTGTGCCAGGATGAAAAGTCCGGGAAAAACTCGCCGCCGGAAAACCTCCTTAATCGGGAATCGCCAAGTAAATTTTTTGCATGATAATGCGCTGGCCGCTGATGGAAACGCAAAAAAAACTGTTTTCCTCCCGCTGCGAAAGATAGAAAAAAATATATATATATATATATTATTAAAACATCCGTTTCGACATTTATTTTCTTTTTCCCGATTTTTACTAGCTAAAATTAATATGTACGTTCAGTGAAAAATTGGCTTCGCTGATGTTTGAAGGGAAAACTGAAAGGAAAAGCTTGGAAAACGTGGTCTGCCTCCGATGCAACGAAACGAAATTAGCCAAAAACTAATATTAAAAACCCGGAAACGACTCGGCAAATTAGATCAATTATCCAGTAAATAGAATCAGCCTTGTGCCACTGCAAACCTCGTCAGCAATCTCCGTCCACGCCAAGGCACCTTACTTAAGATCCTTGCTAACTCGTTCTATATCACGGGAAGGGACTTTGCAAACCATAATCTTTGGAATTCTGCCGAAGCGAATGTCATATTCAATGCTTTGAAACGAATTAAATGAACGACTATCGTCGAAAAATCTACTTGATCTGTGCTCTAGAAATCCATTATGCAGTGCATTAAGGGATTCTTTTCTTAAGTCTGAGCATCCCCTAAAAAAGCACCCGATCTTAATCAGATTGCTTTTTTTTCGTTCAGATTCCGTCAAAGGAGGAAAAACTTCCGTTTAAGACCGTGTGAACCGCGGATGTCGTCGATCAAAGCTGAATGTTGCAGCTTTTCCGATGGACATGTCCAGCGGAAAAATTGGCGTTTTTCACCGAGTGATGTATTGCAAAGGGAGACTCCCCCGCTGCAGGCACATGAAAATGCCTTTTTTTTTTTTTTTTTTTTTATTTTTAGGAAAATTTATTTATAATTTTTCAGTTGTTAAATTACGAAATGCAAATCGATTACGAATAACTTAAGTGTACAAATTGTTAAGGGCAAAATGGGATTTCTCTTCTTTCATATCGCGAGCAAATATCAAATGCCAAGAATAATAGAAACTCCTGTCTAAACCGGGAAATATGAATAATCCGAGGGGATTATATTTTAATTCTAACTTGTATTTCAGTTCGAAATGATTTCATGAATTTAATATTTACCGAATGTCTGCGTCTGTCCAAAATCACGGCAAGGTCCGAGCACGGCTGTTTGAGATTTTCCGCGAGGCCCTTTGCTTTTCGATTAAAGAAAACGTTCTTGCCGCGAATTTTCACTTAAAATGTTCCGTTCTTGTAAGAAATTGGACGTCGCCTTAAGAAACGGATATCTCGGGTTCTCGGCTCGTGCTTTTACCTGAGGATGCTTGTCAAACGCAATTTTGCGGCAAAAGGAGAATGCTTCAACGTTGAAGACATTCGTGCGCACCAATGGACCGCGTGTGAATATATTGCATTTATTTTAATGGAAGACACATATCTCTGTCGCAGAAAAATCTTCTAATATTACAGTGACATATCCAGCTTGTTTGTCTCGCGGGGGGGGGGGGGGGGGGTA
>JAOWBB010006780.1:0-18154 GCA_028565995.1 Ricinus marginatus
ATTATGACAAAATCTTTCATTTATTACCATTCTAGCTTTAATACTTAAAATATTTTCAAAGCAATATTTATTTGACAGTTTCTTAAAAGAAAATATTTAATGCAGATTTTAAGGCTTTTTTATATATTTATATTGTTTTAAATTACCCTCTAGTGCAAAGCTTTCCTGTTTCAGCTTTAATCATCCAATGTGAATTGACATCCTCCGAAATTTCAATACCAGTGACACTCTGCTGTCCAGATCCAGTACCATATTTTACACCATGTGAATGAAGTCTAACTCTGTATCCTATATTCATTAGTTTTAATACTGATCCACAAGTTACATATTCATTTGATTTACCTGTTAAAATTTTAAAATTAAAACTGAAAATACATACAACAGATCTTGCTATAAATATACAGTTTTGTAATTAGTTGCTATAAATATATATATAATGTAAATAAAATTTATCAGTTAACATCAATTCAAAATGTACATGTTCTTTCAGAAAGATTTTCAAGAAATTAATTATGCTCAATGTTTAAAAAAACTCTGTACAAAAAAATTTTTTTAAAATAAAAACGACCATGCGCTGTACATAAATTTATGTTCTCTTAAAATATTTAAGCAATTTTTCTTTGGGTTAAGGGCTTTCTTTCGCTACAAAAAAATTAAACTTATTTTTATTTGAAGCAACCCGGCAAATGACTACAATTGTTCGAATATTTTTGATAAATAAAAACAAAGTTAAAAAAAAGCAAAAATTTTGTTCTAAATTTTTTTCTTACCAAAAACGGCCACAGTTGAATATATTACAAGATAAGTAATATAAAATTTTAAAGTTCTCCCAAATTGTGTGTATCGTGCTATGAGAGCCATTTTTAAAAGATCAACGTTGCCTTTCATAAAAATATATTAATACCATAATTAGTGGAATGTCATAAAATAACAAATGAAAAACAATAAATTAATTTTGCCATATAGAATTGGAGATAACGAAGTAGCTTAAAGTTTAATTTTAACTGTACACATTCCTTAATACTCATAAATAGTTTAGACTTTAAAGATCTAAAGTTCAATATGGCAATGGCGCAAGACGGAAACGTGACAATCTGTCATTCGATTTTAATCTTCGTGGCATCAGCTGTCATAATCAAAATGTAAGTTTATACTTTGTTCATTTATTAAAATTGTAACATTAATTTACTTCAATTCAAAAGAATTTTTAAAAAACCACATTACTTCTAATGAGTATAAAATTTAGTGAATTGCAGTTGATTGTATTTTTCTTAACAGCATAGGCAAAAATGGATTCTTCTGATTCTACAACTAGCAAAAAAATTCCTTTGGAAGAATTAACTAAAGAAGAGTTAATTAAAAAGTGCAATAATTTACTCATTATTGCTAAAAGAGCTAAACAGGCTAAAGACGGTAATATTATTTTTCGTATAGTGTTAATTAAGAAATTTTATTTAAATTCTTTATTAATGATTATTTTGTCATTAACAAATCTTAATCTTATCATTTTATTTACATACAAATTTAAAGTAAATTTTAGATTTAATGTTTTTAATTAACTGATTTATTACTTGCTCAGCTTAGCTACTTGCTGAAACGTCAAAACAGGTGTAAACTAATTTTATTAGTTAAAATATTTTTGAGGATTTCACTTTGGCTGTTTCAAACATATTTCATCAGTGATTTCCATTTTTTAGTTTTATTTCTGAGACTTTTTGGAAAAACTTAGTGTCACCCCATGTAATTATTTTATCCTACAGACTTCACAATGCAGGGAATTATATGTTAATAGAAAACAGTTAATGTGAATAGAATTATTTGACAAAAAAAGCATATTGATTTTAATTTTTTAACAATTAGTTTGATATTTTCTTTTTTTATTCAATTAAAAAAACTTCAAATGGAATTAAATCTAATGCCAAAATATCTATAAAAAAGTAAGATAAAATGCAATTTTATGTAGTAAGTTATATTTCTTATAATATCCAATTACATTTCATTGTATTTTATAATTCTGTCTTCTTTTTCTTCATCTGAAATAAACCATTTGTTTACATCCATTTTTTTTGTACAATTTTTTTTGAAAAATAAATTTTTTAAATTTTCATTTTTTGTAAAAGTATAATATATCCAATTAAAATAAGATTTTTAGTCAAACCAGTCTGAGATAATATTTTTTCTTACTTAATGTGAAGTTTAATGAAAGTACTTTTTTTTTATTGCAACTGTATAAAGCAAACTATTTTCAAAAATATTTGAATTTATTCCAGAATCATCTGAGGAATTAAAAAAATGCAAAGAAAATGAACTAAAATTATCTTCAGATGTTGTTGCTTTAAAGGAGGTTATTGAGTCACTTAACAAAAAACAAATTGAATTTGAAGAAGTACAAAATAAACACAAACTTAATGAGGAAAAAAATCTAGAACTCCAAAACAATTTTCAAGAACTCCAAGAAAGGTATAATTTAAAAATTGGAGAATGCTTGGAATTTGAAAAACTTGTTAAAAAGTTATCTGATAAAATATCAGCTTTAGAAGATAGTAATTCAGAATATATTGAAAAAATAAATTTTTGTAAAGAAAGTTATAGTAAAGTTGATATGGAAAATAAAATTAATTTAGAAAAATTAAAAAATTGTGAAAAAAATGAAACTGAACTGAAAACAAAATTGCATACAGCAGAAGAAAAATATATAAAATTAGAAATGACTTTAAAAGAATTTCAAGAAAAATATATAGAAGAGTGTAAACAACATGAAGAGCTGCAAGAGACTCTCATGAAACTGCACAATAAGAACTCATCAGGTAGATGTAGCTCAAGAGGCAGCGATAATCTCAGACCAGTTTATGAAAATCAAGAATATGATGAAATTTTAGAAAAATACAATGAATTAGTTGAAAAAAATAAACAAAATATTCATGAAATAGACAAATTGCATGATAAATTATATGAAAGTGAAAGTTTAGTTAAAGAATGGTCAGCAAAATATGATGATATTAATGAACTGTACCTAACGCAGATGGAAAACTGGGATGATTTGGTCGCCGAGAATAAAAAGTTGAATAAAGATTTAAATGAAAATGAAAAAGTTATGAAAACTCTAAGGGAAAAAGTATCACATCTTGAACATCTTGTAACAGAAAAAAATAAAAATCTCTTAAATTATGAAGAATTGATAAAAGAAATCAAAACATTAAAGGACAAAATGAATGGCATTGAAGTAGTAAATAAGAAATTAATAGACAAATTGAAGGAAAAAGTTAATGAATATGATAATTTACAAATCTTATATAATACTAATCAGTCAAATTATGAAGAATTGAAATTAGAATTAAAGGAAGAAAGGGAAAATAACGGTAGGTTAGTAAATGAATTAATTCAAATCAAATGTCTTCTGAAAGAGGAAAATGAGATGCTTAATAAGAAGACATTAGAAAATGACGTATTAATGAATAATTTGTCATTATTGGAAAAAGTTTCTAATGAATTGAAAATAAAATTAAATCAAATTATGAAACGACAAAACCTCGTTAATCAGACGTCAGAAACTCATAATATATTAAATATAGTAACGGAAACGGACGTTCATGCAGCTAAAATTGAAAAATTGTCAGCAACAGACAGTCATATGGATGTTACACATAATATAGATACAGAAAATTTAAATCAAAAACTACGAGAAGATGAAAAACTCATAGTTAATCTGAAAAAAAATTATGAGACTGCGCTTTTAGAAAAGGATAAGTTAATGGAAATATGTCAGAGCGATAAATCAACTGAGGAAGTTTTGAAAAACAGTATTTTTCAATTACAGGGAGAATTGGAGACTTTGAGGAAGGAAAATAACACCGCTGACGAAAAATATAGGGAAATGAAGAAAAAATTAAAAGAATCTAAAACTTTTTCAGAATTATTGAAAAAAGAAATTGACGGAAAATGTGATGAACATGATGCATTCGAAAAACAGATTGAACTTTATAAATGCAAAAATGATGGTTTAAATCAAGAAATAATGAAGAAGGAAAATGAGTGCATTTCTTACAAAGTAAGAATTCAGGAACTGGAAACTGGAGAAAAAGAGAATGTTCAAACTATAGAAAATTTAAAGGAAGAATTGAAAATCGCAAAACTTGCTTTAAAAGAAATCGAAAGACAAGATGGAGAAATAAAGGAAGAATTATTACAAGATGAAAGTACAATGTTGTTTTACTTTGAGGACATTCATTCAAAAGAAAAATTCAACAAAGATTTCGGCAAATATATGAAAGGTAAAAATGTTATAGACTCAGTTAAACTTCTAGAAGACCTAATCAAATTGACAGCCCACACATCACATCGCCAGGATCAATGCACATATACAGATGAAAACTATTTGAATATTGAAAATTTAGATGCGGTAAGGGATTTGGAGACCGAAAATAAAAATTTGAAAAAGGAGTTGGAAATAGAAAAACAAAAGAATAAAGCAGAGATTGAAGCTTTTAATCGGAAACAGGAACAATATATAAAGAAGATAACTCTATTGTACGATACTGTAGGAGAAATAAAATCCATAAAGGCATTAATCAACAAAGAACTACAAGATGGATTTAATACACTTCAAGCTGAGAGAACTAAAATTTTGAAAGATATAATGAAAAAGTTGGCTGAGATGTTTTACAACTTACAAAATGGGAATACTGAATTATTAAGCGAAATGAATCTTATGAATCAGGTAAACTTACACAAAAAAAATTTAACTTTCATAACTATATTAGTAGACCATTATTCTGTTAGCGGTACATATTTCTTTAAACGTGGTATTTAGGCATTTTTATTATTGATCAAAATATTTAAGAACTTCATTTTTTTTTGAAAAACATTTTATTAAAAATATTTAAATGAAAAATTTGTAATTTAATAAAATTAAAATTTTTTAAATAGTTTAAAATTTAATTTTTTTTATTGAGAATCTAAAATTTTAAAAATCGGCCTAAAATATGAAAATTTTCTTTTCTTTCCCTTTAATAAAACTAAGCAATTTTGAATTAATAGTTAAATTTTAACTATGAAATTTGAATTTCATGGCAAAATTCGTTCATGTACAAATCCCATTTCGGTACTAAAAAATTATTCCCGCATACATTCTATAAAACTGTATTTATTCTTCTGAAAAATCTTGCACTTTGGATTTTTTAGTTTTCTCTAAAAGTAAAACTATAAAGTTTATATAATCCAAGTAGATTTCAAGTTATTGTGAATATTCAAATACCTTGTGTTATATAGGCGCTTAAAGAAAGAGGAGAAACTATATCTAAATTGGAGCAGATAAATGAAAGTCAGCATAAAGAGCTTTTAGAAGTAAATTCAAAAGTAAATTATTTAGAATTGAAACTATCTGAGAAGCAAAGTAAGATTAAAAATCTTGTGGACGAGCTCGAAGAAGTGAAACAGGATATTGAAAATAAGGAAAAGACAATTAAGGACATGGAAGAGGAAATTTGGAAATTAAAAAATTGTGATTCTCAAACTGAAGCTCTTAGTTCAAGCACTCTGAGTAAGGTAGAAGAAGCCGCTAGATTATTGGACGTGGAAGAAACTTTTGAAGAACGTTACTCCAAGGTAGTAAATTTTTTCATACTAAAAAAAAGAGATAAACATATTAATTTTAATTAATATTAGATATTTTCAAATAATCAATGAAATATAATAATTTATACAATTTTTATATTTTTTGCTCTTCATCTTTGAAAACCTTTTATCTTTGGGGTGAATTTATTAATAACTTAAAAAAATTAATAAAAACAGGTTAATTTTTATTAATCTCCCTTTATATATTAAATATTTTGATGAAAAATTATATTCAGTGATTATTACCTTAGTTTTCTTTTTTACCAAATTAAAGACGAGCAAACTAAAGAAGCAAATTAAAATTATTTAATTTTTTAGCTGAAAACAATAGCTGTAAAATTAAAAAAAAAAATAAACGAACAACAAAAACAACTGGAAGAAGAAAGGAACAAATCAATTGTCAAAAGCAATGAATTTCAAAGTAAAATTTCAAACTTCCAGTCACAGATTAAATTATTAATGAATTTGCAAACTGATTATGACAGACTTCAGGATATTTATGAAAATGAAAAATTAGAAAATAGTTCTTTGAAAAAATCATTGGAAGAGTCGAATGAAAGAATGGAATCATTTAAGCAAGAAATTGAAGTCTTAAAAAAAGAAAATGAAAAATTTTTAAAAGATAAGAACTGGTAATCAACTTCTTTAGTAGTTCACATTTGTTTACAGTTATTTTAAATAAGATGATTTTACATTCTCACTCTAATGTTTCAGCTTAGAAAACGTCAAAAAAAGTTTATTTTCCCAGATTGTAGTTTTAAAAGCCTCGGTTGAAGAAGAAAAGAGCAAGCAAGAAAAACTTAAGAAGGAAATTGAGAAAAATAATAATGATAGAATTATGAAGGACATAAAATTAGATGAGGAGAGGGAAAAGCATAAGGCAACATTGGCACTTCTCGAAAAGCAAAAAATGGAAACAAAAAATTTGGGAGTATTAAAACTTGAAATTGCTGAATATGAGGTAAAATTTTACTTTAAAAATATACAATAATAAATATATAATTACGTGACCTTAATTAATTAAACAAAAGCCAGTTAATATTTATTAACTATTATCATCATTAATAATTGAAACAATTTGAAATAATTTCGCTTTCTTTATATAAATATTACTAAATTTCAACTTTTATTTTTAAAGAAAGCTCATTAATGATTTAAAATATTCTGTTTCAAAATTTAGCCACGACCAGAAAAAGTTTTAAATAATTTTCTAAATGTTTTTGACCCTCGTTTTCAGAAAAGTGTTGGCGATTTGGAAAAAAAATTAACAGTAAAAGATCAAGAAATAGAAGAGTTGACGAGCCTCTTAGAAAATCAAAAGAGCCAGAACAAGTTATATATCGATGAAATAACACTTCTGAAATCTCAGCTAACTCAAGAAAATGAAAGAGTAACTGAAGCGAATATCCAAATGAAAAAGTTTAACGAGGAGTCCAATAGCAGAGAGGTTGAATTTCAGGAAAAACTAACACAAATTGAAACACTTAAAAATGCTGTAGAGGAGAAGAAAAGAGAAGTGGAAGAATTATCTCTTAAATTAGCTCAAATAAGTAATGAAAAGTTGAAAATTGAGGAAAAGTGTAAAAATATTCAGGAACAATATTCGAGAGAAGTAAGTATAATGTATCATGACTTTTCAAGTATTTGAGAACTGTAGCGGTATTATATTAATTTTTTAATTTTTGAATATTTAATTTGAAACTGTTAATTTTAAGAAAATTACTGAATGATTATATTTTTTTATGTTGAAATTTTAAAAAAATTTTCAATTTATAGATTCACAGTTTGCAAGATACTGTTACCAATATTCAAGATTGTCTAAACCAAAAAGATTTGGAACTTAGCGAACTTAAAAAGGAATTTGAAGCTTACAAGATTCGCGCTCAAAGTGTACTAAGGCAATCCCAAAAAGAAATGAACCAAAGTCAACAGCGAAATGTTGTAGAGGAACTTGAACAGCTTCGCAGTACTTCGGGATCTTTAAAAGCAAGGTTTGAGATTTCAGAAATTATTAAAATAGTAATAAGACTATTCCCAATTGTCTTACAAGACAATTGTATAACTGAATGCTGATGCATAAAATAATAAACTATTATCTCCATTAAGCAAAGACTGAAAATTGGTCTATGAAATCCGTAGTTCTTAAAAAAAAAATGAAATCTAAATGAACATATGAAGGAAAATAATAATAATAATAATAATAATTATAAAGAAAATTATAATAATAATGATAATAACAATAATAACGATAATGATAGTATGGAAATAAAAAATTATTACAATTATTATATTAATAATAATCATAATAAATAGCATTAGATTTAATATATATTTTTTTCTATTAGTTTAAGATATTTTGTATTCCATAGTCTTATTGTATTGTTGTATCATTTCATAAAACAAAATTATTAATTAATCTAACCTAACTTGAGTGTTCAACATAAGCTTGAAAATAAAATTATCAATATAAGCTTCAATTTAAGTTTCAATTATAAAGTTCAATATAAGCTTGATTGATAATAAAAATTATTAAGCTTGAAGTTTAACAATTGAATTTTGGACGTGAGTAGGTTAGGTTAGTGAGTAGTATTAAAAATATTAATGTAATATTCTTTTAATTATTATAAAATTTTATCAAGGAAAAATATTCCAGCTTATTAGTAAATCTGGAATTAATAAGAAACTTCTTTTATAAATGTAGGGGAAATCTCTATCAGATTATAATGATCAAAATTACTAGTGATTTTTAAAATAATCCATAATTTGTTTCACAAAATTAAAAATAGTAAACCTAACCCACTTTATATATATTAGTTATGTTTTAATTTGAATATGTATAGATTAGAAGAATCGGGGCTGAAAATGCAAAAGTTAATGGAAGAAAGCGAAGTGTTTCAAGAAGAAAAAAGTAGGCTTTATACTAGGATACAGGAGCTTAAAAATTCGCTTGCTGAAATAAGAAGTGAAAATCAGGAACTGAAACAAACAAGACAAAGGGAAACAGAAAATCACAAAGAAGCAATTAGACTTCAAAAACTTCAATCTGAAACTTTAGCTCACTGTTTTCAGGTAAGTTAAAAATTCTGCAAACATTTGCGGTGCAAATATCTTATATATGTCCTTACAAAATTACCTTTATTTCTAGAAAAAGATTGAAGATTTAGAAGTACAACATAAATTACAACTGGAAGAGTTAAATAAAGAGCATGAATTATTGCAAAAGCAATTTCAGAAAATTATCGCAAGCATAAATGAGAATGTGAATGAAAAGCGAGAACACAATGAATTTAAAGGAAATTTCGTTTCAATTAAACCTGACAAGGAAATGTTGGATATAATGCCCTTGGAAAGAGACGAGTGTGAGGTATTCATTTATTAAATCGAATTTCTAAGTAAATCCATAATAATCACCTAATCATTTTGTTTAATTTTTTCAATCAAAAAATGAGTTGTTTTTTTTCGTCATGCTTCTTTTCTCAGCCAGACACGTTCTTATCGAGCAACCAAACCGATTTTCCTTTCTTGCATATAGTTTAAAAAAGAATTATTACTTTTAAATTTTTACAACTTTTAATTTTTTTTCAATATATTTAAGTATTTATCCAATATTTTTTTGAATATTCAAAATATATTTTTATTTCAATCAATCATCACCCTCTACGAGAACTTAAATATTTATTTTTGAAATTTTTCAGATTTCCGAAAGCACAGTATCAGTTTCACCGCAAACCGGAATTAATACAAATCTTGTTCCTTTGGAACAGCTTCTGAACAGAACCGACAATACTGACGAAAACGAACGAAAAAAGTCTCCCTTACAAGACATTAATAATTTGAATGAAAAATTAGAGAAACATGAAAACCGAATAAAACACTTAACCATTTTACTATCTGAAGCGGAATCGGATTGCGCGAGGCTTCAGCACTTGAACGATGTGTTGAAAGAAGAAATTCGGCGCAACCAAAGAAATGCAGAAAGAGAGAAACATGCCCAGAATTTTGAATACATGAAAAACGTTGTACTTAAATTTATAACTTTGCATAATGTAAATGAGAGAATTCGTTTAGTACCGGTGCTAAATACGATTTTAAAGCTAAGTCCGGAAGAAGAAAATATCTTAACTAATGCTGCTAAAGGAGTTTTAGAACATTCCACTTCAAACAGAGGTTGGGGCGGTTATCTTAATATATGGCCAAACGCACCATAATTTGTATCCCATATAAATGAAATTATTCTGTTAAAATTTTATCTTTTTGTTGAAGATCAATTTTATGTGTGAATTAATGGAATTTAATTTAATTTTTGTCAGCATGGACAACTGAAAAGTTTGCAAGAATTTTTTCATTTTACGGCAATATTTTAAATCACTAAATTCCGGTTGTTGTTGTTGTTCAGGTTAAAATGTTCTTTGTATAAATAAATTAATATTTCACAATCTTTATGAACATTTTAACCAGTAATATTCACTGAAAAAATTTAAATCTGCGAAGATATAAAAAAAAATTATTTTAAAATTAGTTTTAATTAATATTCCATGTATATATATACACCATTATGAATATTAAGAATATTAATTAATAAAATTTCATTAATCCAACTGAGGCAGTATCAGTCAAATTGATTTTCTACAGCTGCTTGTTTATGACCCAGAAGTTTCTCAGAATATTGGCGATGCTCCCCACATACTTAAAAAAGTTAGGTAAATCGCTTCTGCGATCCGTGCACCCCATTCGTTCGCGAACAGATGTTGACGTCACTTCCACACGGGAACTGCAGGTTTCCGGTAGTTCAGTACCGGTCGAAGTCAAAATATCCGTGAGAATGTCAATATTCCGACGGTTCATCTGAACTGATGCATTTTGTTTCCTTTGTTTTTCTTTTATAAGCAAATCATAACCGTAAACTTCTAAGTAATTTCTTGGTCCTTTCCATTCTCGTTTTAGGTCATAATATTGGTGGTGGTGCATCAATTCCCCCATGGTTACCAGTAATAATGTAAAGTTTTATTTCTTTTAATATTTCTGATTATGATTTTGGTAAAACTTTCCACTTACTGGTTTGAATTAATGCTTCGATCTTTTTTCTTTGTTTTTTCCGACAGGAGGAAAATCCTTTATGGACCCCTGCCAGCCCGTACTGACAGGGAGTGTGGGATTCCCTTACTGCTCATGTTGCAGGGAGATCTACCCACTAAAAACCCCCTGAACTTCCTACCTTTGCGCTTGTTTGCAGATTGCGGTAACTAGCTATTTCCTCTTCCGCAACTGCAGCGCTTACTATGCCCTCTTGTACGGGCTTTCCTGTGTCACTTCCTTTTGCCTTCTTATCGTTATTTATTTCCCATCTTTTCCTCTTCCTCTTCTTCTTCTTTTCCCTGCCGCTTGTCTTTCTCCTTTTTCTTTATATGTGACTATTCTCTGACACATATTTTCGAAAACCTCCCATATTTCCGGGCTCTTCACTGCCTCTCTTGTTATGACTTCCAGCGTCAGATTCCTTTCCTCGCTTTCCTTTGTTATTTTCCTCATCAAATCCTCCCCCTCTCTTTTCCATAGGGGGCATTCCAGGAGCGGCGTGTCTCGCTGAATCCTCCTCTGCCCCGCATTCTTCACAGTCCTTTCCCAGTTTCCTTCCAATTCTGAAAAGAAACTTGTTGAAGCTTCCATGTCCTGTGATCATCTCGGACATCGCGTATGTTAGCTCGCCTGTGGTCGGCGCCTCCGCTCTTCAACGTTGCGCCCCACTTGTATCGGCTGTGTTTCCGCTTCAGCCATTGAATCCATTTCTGATATTTCTCCTCTCTTCTTTTTTCCACCTCTTCTCTTTTCTCTTTTTCACTCTTCCATTTCTTCCCGGCTCTTGATGCCTCGTATATCTCCTTTCGTATTTCACCCTCGTACTTCCAAGGCAAAAGCCCTGCTGGTGCCAGCATCGTTGCCGCAGCTACTGTTCTGTAGCACCTAGCAATTCGGCCTGCGATCCTCTTTTGTCCTTGCAGAAGTCTTCTCTGCGTTCGTTTGTCACTCGTTGCTTCTTTCATCCACGCAGGGGCCGCGTATAACGTAATACATCCACTGCGTTTCTATATATATATCTTGTTCTCGTGGATGGGCCTCCTATGTTGGGCATAATTCTTGAAGTTACCTCCATTGCAGCCTCCGCTTTCTCAATTGTTCTCCTTAACTTCAGTGTCGGGTCGATGGTCACCCCTAAATACATCATCGTTTCACTTACCTTTATCTCAGTTCTTCCTCTTTCCAGTTTTACGATTTGTTGCCTTTCCCTTCCTAGCGTCGTGGCCGTTGTTTTATCCTTCGCTACCTCCAGTCCCAAACTCTGTATTCTCTTCATTATTTACTCCGTAGCCCTTTCCGCGTTTCTTCGGGCCTCCTTCGCCTTTCTTCCGCTGGCAATTACAATGGTGTCGTCTGCATAACATATTATCTCAGCGCCAGCCACAAGCTTCGTTCCCACGATCTCATCGAATCCAATGTTCCACAGGGTCGGTCCAATCACCGATCCCTGCGGAACGTCACACGTTACTCTTTTCTTGATCATCCTTCCTGTCCTGTCCCTGTACGTTATCATACGGTCCTCCAAATAGCTTCCTATCATTCCGCGTATAGCATTTCCCATCTCTTTCTTCTTCAAACTTCTTTTTTATCTCCTTCCAGGGAATGCTGTTAAAGGCATTTTTAATGTCGATCCCCACTAATACCGCTGTTTCTTTTCTCACTTTCGTCCTTTCTCTCAATCGTTCCTTCAGAAATATTACCGCGTCCGTCGTGGATCTGCCTCTCAAAAATCCAAACTGACTGTCGTTCAGGGCTAGGCTCTTCCCTTCCGATCCGGCTCCTGTCGCCATTCTATTCAAAATTACTCTTTCGAAAAGTTTCGCTACATCCGCTATCAGACAGACAGGCCTGTACTTTCCGGGCTTCCCGGGTTTCGGTATTAAAGTCAGCCTGGCTTCCTTCCAAGCCTCCAAGATTTCCAAGCGGAAATCTGCCCTCTGCTATACTATATACATGTATACTATGTATATCGAATGTAACGAATTCCTCTCTGTTCAGACTCGGGGGCTGTATACGGCATAATACCTGATATCCCCCATCGTTGCGGCTACCCAACCTTCCCCAGCACCATCGAACGTTGTCGGCGCTTTGCCTCTTCTCGGATTCAAAAAGATCGCCGCGCGTCTTTTCGTGCTATCCGTCATCCAACGCTTGTCACCTTCCTGTTGCAGTCCCTCGCATGACGTCCCTTTCCTCCGCACCTTAAGCAATTGTCGGCCAAGGAGTCCGCTTCTTTGCAATCTTTCCTCAGGTGCCCGTCCTCCAGCACCTGTAGCACCTTTCGGATGTCGCTTTTAAAAGTTTTATTTTTGCCCTCGACCACCTTAACTGGGATCACTCTCTTTTCTAGCAGCCTCTATTTCGTTTTCCAGGGGACATCTCACCCATGTCACCCCCGTTCCGCCTCTGCTGCCAACAATCGGTGACACCTGCACCTCCTCTTCCTTGCATTTTCCGCTTTCTAATTTCCTCCGCTGTTGCCGTGGAATCTACATACGTGAGTTTTAGTTCGCCCATCTTCCTGGGTCTCCTCACAACTGCATCCGTTTCCTCTAGAACTTTCTTGATAGCGGATGCCAACTTGTCCGCTTTCTCATTTCTGTCTTTTCCAGCCAGCTCGATGAGCATTTCTCCAGCTCTCCCACGTCGCAGCCTCGGTGCTTGTATCTCCAGCTCCCTTATATTGATGGAGCTCTTCACCGTTCTCATCGCCTCCGCGTCAGTCTTTTCATCTGCATTCCGCAAGCAGATGGCCACTGCTGCCGCTCTGGGAAGCTTCGTTCTCGGCTTGGGACCAGCCTTTCCTTCTCGCTGTCCATCGTCGCCTTTTTTGTCCGCCTAACAACCGTCACCCATGTTTCTTTTTCCTCGTTCTCGGCCCGCGGGGCTTCCTCCCTGTTGGCGATCATTATGCTCTTTCTCGGTACGGTTGTACCCTTATTTCCGACCGACCTCTGATTCTTATCTTCCCGCTATCTCTTATATCTCTTTGTCTTTCCCTTTTCTCCATTTTTTCTCCATTTCCGCGAGTAATTCCCTGTTAAGCCGCCGTTCGTGAGGAGGGAGTTTAATCTTATCGACTTCCATGTGTCTTCTGTCTGCTTCCTCCGCCCTGCGTCGTTTAGCTTCTTCCAATTTTTCTTTTCCCGCTTCCCTCGCTCTGTTCTCAGCTTCTTTTTCAATGCTCTTCCTCATGTTCCCCAGTTCATTTCTGCTCTTTTGTATTGCCTCCTTTTCTGCTGAGATGCTTTCTCTAATTCTTGCCATTTCGGCTTCTGCTCTTTTTCGCGCTTTCTGCTCCTCCTCTAGAGCCGCGCGCAAATTCCTCTCTTCCTGATCGCTTCCCCTGTCCAGTCTTAACCCCAATACCTCCATCATTTTTCTTATTTCACCTACGTTCCTGCGTATTATTCCTTCATACTCACCTTTCATATTGTGGGAGCAGCGAGCTAACTTTGTGATCTCCTCCAATAGCGCTGCCCCCTTCTTCACAATTTCGCCTGTAGGTTCTTTGTAACAGTGAATGATATCCCCGCTTACCGTCAGCTTCCGTTTCTTCTTTTTACCTTCTACTTTTTCCTGCAGTTAGGGGAACTCGGCCTCGTAGCTCTCCCTGCTAGGCCACTTCCTGACACCTCCCATCGTTCCCCTCGCCTCGTCTACTATGATACCTCCATCCCCGACATCATCGAATCCAAAAGATCGAAATCCGATCATCTTGGTACTTTCGACATCCATCGAAAGTACCGAGGGTTTCGGCACTTTCTTTTCTTAATGCTTCGATCTAGTTTATGTAATTTTTAAATTCAGATAAAATAATATCAACAGTAATTTGTGTCGGGACTTTAAATAAATCTATAGTTATTTTGCGAATTCTCAAAGTTTGACAAACAATTTGAATAATATGTCTTAATCATTTTTTAAATGAATGATCATTTAGTTATTTATTTAGTGTTTAATTACTGTGAATATCAAATCGTTTAAAATTGGCTCGATATTTTTTCACTGAAGGATATATATTATGTTATGACTAGGAATAATGTTACAATATCTTCTATAATTTCCACTTCCCTGATCTAATACCATATAATATGACATTCAAATTTTTATGTGAATTTATGTTTTATATTATCGCATTAAAATATGATAGTTTATTTGAAAAAATCATTATTTTTAAATTATTATGTTAAATTTTTATCAAATATGTATACATATGGTAAGATACCATATCATATTTAAAACAAAAATATTGACTTGCCATCTGTCTGGGTGGCCAATTTGTGCTTACTTTTATATGTAGAATAATAATTATAAACAGAATTTTAAATTAACAATTATTTTAGTTAAACATTTTACCAAGAATTGAGATATATTTAAACAGTTCGATGCTTAATGAGAGTATAAACGGGAACTGGTGATTAATAAAATTTGGAAGACCATAAAAATTATATGTAAAAATGTCAGAAAGCATTATCAAAACCTTTTATTTTTCATCATATAAAAAATCGGTTCATGGCTTTAAGAAAATTTTCTTGGTGACAAAGATATCAGAAAAGATCTTCACAGTTAGATTAATTAGAAATAAATGTTGATTAAAAGATTGTAAAAGAAAATTTTACTTATAAGTGCCAAAAAATCTGACTGTTAACCAAGAAAGTGCCCGATATTTTATAAATAAATATGACTCAGTTGCACGTTAGCTTTTTCTTTCATTTAAGCTTTTCGAAGAACATGCGAATGTGTAATGGCTACATGATAGATACACCCTTTGATACTGAAATATTGCATAATAATTTAGAAAAGGATAAATGAATGACAAAAGCTGTTTATGAAAAATTATAATGACTATTTTAATTTTCATAAGATGTTAAAAAAGATAACGATCTGCTGTGACGCTCTTTTTTTGATTTTTAAGAACTTCCCGGTCCAAGAACTGGGAACTCCAAGAAAGAATTCCCGAGACCGAAAGGGTGTCACATCAGGGATGAAAAATTAAGCGAGCGAAAGATTCGAATTCACAAACTATGCAAGGCAATCGATACATACTTACCGCTAAAACTCACATTCAAGAACGATCAACTTATTTTTTTCTAATAAAAATATTCTGGTTGGAAAATGCTGATTATGTATTAAATAAGATGGTCGCTTGTAATCATGTCAAAACCGGGGGAAAGTCTTTTCGTGCAGAGCTTCGCAATATTTAAGGAAAAAAGTAATTCACGAACCAATAAATGGCATTACGAACCAGGAAACCAAATGGCCGAATTCCCCTTGAGAATTACAAGCGTTTGGCTGCATTTCTAAGGTTAAATTACCTTCCCTGTCTTCATCGAGTTCGCTGTATTTTCCATAATTTTCTCAATTTGAGATTTTCACGAAGGAATTAATATAAACGTAAGTTGAGAAATAATGAAATCGTTTAGAGTCAAAAAATAGTATTTTTTAGTATATTGGAGAAATTGCCAGAGGGTTGCGAAGAGAAGAAATTTTCCGATTTTTGAAATTTTTAAAATATCCGTCCTACCTTTTACACTTTCACTGAATAGGTCTAAACATTGGCTTCATCTTTGTCTTGTGTATCTTTTTACGTGGAATTAACAAATCCATTTCTGAGTTTCCATAAATATGGTAAAAAAAATTTTAAATTTTTAAAATAATTTAAAAATTTTATGCGTGTATAATTTGCAGCGGCAATCAGAGAGTGGAATTTAGATAAAAAGTCGAATGTAATATTAGCGATACCCACCATTTTTAAGTTTTTCCTCAGTAGAAAGCCACTCGGAGAAAAATTATGTTTTTGCTGTTCACTCAAAGTCCAATGAATCATTCTGATGCCTCTCTCTCATGCATGTACGCTGCTACCTTCGGAGATACATTTCACGTGCTCGGATCCGTGGCAAAAATAACAAAATGTGAGAGGAATCAAAATGCATAATCGAGAATTAAACCTTTTTACTGTTGGCAAAGGTTTCTTCCTTTCGGATGGTTCCAAAAGGGCTTTCGATTCCCTTTAACGTCTTTTGCTTTCGAGCAATGCTTCCCACATGGGTTTCTCCGGTATGGACATCTTTCGGCGAGTGCATTCGAGTTTTAACGTGGATTCTAACCAAAGCAAGAACCGAAGACAGGATTCAGAAATTAAACTGTGTCTGCGATATGATGCTGATGTAAGGAAAAGACATGCCCCGCACGGCATAAAAGCGAGTCTAAGAACCGGGATACTTCTTCGATCTGAAAATATCTTTTATAGGTCTAAAAGTGGGAATTGAATCCAAAATCAAAAAGGTTTGAAGTGACATGTGGAAAAAGGTTCTGGTTCTCGATGCATGGAATTTTAACTTCCTTTTCCTTCCGGTGCATGCGGACTTACTCCATTATCTCCTGTTACCTTCACTCAATAGATTTTCTCCAGTCCTCTACCCCGATTTCGCTATCGAGATCATCCTTATTTAATACCCAAATCATCGCAAGTGATGTACTTCCAATAAAATTAGGGCTGTCTGCTACAACCGGGGAAAACTACATCTCAATTCATACATTCAATTGAAAACATACATCAGCTCATATCTCCTTCACCGCTTTTTCAATTTTTATGCGAATCCGCTTTGTTTTCTTCCAACATTTCCTCGGCATCTTCGCTGTTCCAGATCCCTACCTTTCTGCTTGGTAGTTGAGATACTAATTTTTTAAATTTATGAATTGAAATACTAATTTTTTAAATCAACCTTCTCCGCTTATTAATGATTGTTTAAAAAAAAAATATGAAAGTCAAAAGTATAATTACAGTTTTGATTACTTCTGGCGCATATGAAATAAATAAATTAATTTGCCATTTGAATCTAATCACTTATTATAACGTCAAACAGGATAAAATTAGGAATAATTTGTTAATAAATAACGGAATAACGAGCACAACCTCATAGCTGCATCAACTAAATTTTTTTGACTATATATTTTATATGGATTTAATAGTTGAGGAATATCATGGTAAAATTTAGTAAAAAAGAAAGATGGGAATTTAATAAATCGTTGAAAGAATTGTTAGAGAACTCATTTAAAAATATATTAAACAACGGAATAATGAGCATAATCTCATAGCTGGATCAACTAGATTTTTTTTGACGATATATTTTATTAAGCAATAACAGGATCAAATTCTCATCAGTTATATTGAAAAACACTCCGCCTGAATTCCTCTGGGGCTAAATATTTGGACAGGAAAAGGAAAAATGTTTACAGTCCAGGTTTTCTTGGTTTCGAAGCTGAACTTTTTAGTTCGAGTTCTGATCAGCTCCAATTTCATTTGGCAGAACAAAAATAAAGAAAAAAATCCAAATTGCAAATTATCAGTATGAAAACAAAGGCTGAATGATTAAAATTGCTTGAACTCGTATTGTTATATAATGAAAACTTTTAATTGACAAAGACTTAAATAGAATTTTTCCTTCTCTGCCCCCCCCCCCCC
>JAOWBB010006781.1:0-18135 GCA_028565995.1 Ricinus marginatus
GCGGAGTTCAATTCGAATTTGAAATTAAAAATAAGAATTTCCAATTTTGAATTTTATATTTATTTAATGGTCTAAAAAAAAAAAGGAAAGAAAAGAAAGAAAAGTTTCTCCTGATTAATTTAAACGAAGGTTTCGCATTTTCTTTTTTTTTTCCAGAATTTCCCCCGCTTGCGTCCTGTCCAATGGTTTCCCCATCAAACAATGGGGAGCATCCAATTAAAATGGAGGTACAGGGACGGCAGGAGAAGGGTAAGGAAAAAAAATGGGAAAATAAGGTTTTTCCCTTGACGGCGGAAAATTCGGTTTTTCAAAAATTCATCCGTAATTGGATAAGTGAAAAGCAAAGGAAGGCAGCCAAGGGAAAGCCAAGGCAGTTTTCATCCTTTAAAAATAAGGAAAAACCGTGATGTTATTTATTCTTGCCTGAAATATTGCCACGTTTTTGGGGCTCAAATTCCTTTTCAAATTTTCTCTTGCTTTCAAAATGGAGAATTCACGCGGGCCCGAATTCCATTTATCTGCCCTTGCACACGTGGGAAATTAATTTTTGGTCACCTTTGAACGTGGCATTATCACGTGCACAGACTTGCCGCGGGAAGTTATCGAAATCCCGTCATTTCCATCTGAAACCACTTCCCTGGTGTTCCATTATGTCACCCTTTGCAGTATCTCTCGTTTATCGTAAACTTTTCCTTTTAAGCATGTCCGCAAGATGTATTTCACTGGCATACAAGATGAAATTGTGAGGCAGCTGAGGTAGCGGAAGAAAAAACTGTAAATTTTTCCTGATTTCGAGGTATGAAATTTACTTTTTTGATTATCCGGGTGATGTGCTGCTGAAATCTTCTCCAGCGATTCCGTTTGGGTCTTCTTTTTTATAAATTTTTTTTTTTCCACAAAATTTCAAGTAATCCAAGCGTTCCACTTATATTAAAAAAGATTTTCGCAATACTTCCGATGACTTCTGCGGCACATATGAACCGTTCTAAGCGGGATGAAGAGATTATCCGGATCCCCGTAGTCTTTTCCCGTTCTTTCTCCTTTCTCTATCGAGCCTTTGACATGCGGAAAAATTTTTGTTTCCCGGGGAAAAGAAAAAAAAAAAAAAAAGGAAAGCCTCCGCTTTCCCTCGGGCGAATTCTTCATCGCCATGTGAATTTGGCTTGTTTTCGGCCGAAAATTTATTCGCTTTGCCCATTTGCATCTCATTTCTCGACGATTGAAATCTGCCCCGAGCCTCTCGAGCGAATCATAATTTCTTACCCGAAAAACGTTTTTCCCTTGAAGGAATTCTCCCTTCGAGTCTTGCATAAAATTCCAGCATTATTCCTTGCATGCCGCCCGCGGGGAAGCGTAAAATAAAATCAAAAGCTGGAAACGTGACACTTTAAGCCGCGGCTCTGTCCCGTTTGTGCACCATTTTCCGGCCGGTTGATCCAGTTGGCGGAATTGAATATCAGCTCCTCCAGTTTTTTATGATACAATCATCCTCGTGCAATGCACGAACCGAACTATTGGCAGGTCCCTCCAGTAAGATATGGAAAACACGAGGCCCTCGCCTCCGGTAAGGTATGGAAAACACGAGGCCCTCGCCTCCGGTTTCAATGGAGAGGTATTCGAAAAGGAAAAATAAAATTTCCAGATTCTTAGCTGCACGTTAAACGCATTTAAAGAGTAGCTGCGTTTTTAATGATTTTCCTCCGTAAAATACAATAGCAACAGCAATACCTACTTTATTCCGGATGAATTAATTTTCTGCGTCCGCACAAAGACTCACTTAGGATTTAGACAGCAAGGAATTTAGATTCCCTTTCAAATTATATTTTGAGCCTTTTGAATATAGCGGCATGGAATTTACCTCGTCGAAATTCTTGTTCAGATAACCTTTATTAGTCAGTCCAATAATCTTTTCTTAATAAAAAGAAAGGAGGGAAAATGACTTAATTTCAGTGAATGAGCTTGTCGTTCAACTTCTCACCGGGTAGAACTTATTCATTCACTCTCTGAAACGACCGAAGTTTGAAAGTATGCGAAAAACCAACTTCGTGGGCTTTTACGCTGATGCATTACAGAAATTAATCAAAGGTAACTCAATAAAAGCCGAGTAAATCAGATTTTATTCGATTGACAATCGGCAAATGATCCGGATTTATATTAAAATCGAAACGATTCAAACTCTAATAATTCTTAATTACGAAATGTAGCAATTTGAACTGCTTCATAAGTACTAATGCAAATATTCACCTCTTGACTGAATTCGACGATCAAAATCCATCATTCGGTTGCCTTTGATTTCTTTTATTAAAATCAAATAAAATGAATTTGAATCATGGGATCCGTCCGCTTTTGCGATTTCCATCAAACACGGCTAAAAATTAAAATCCTTTACAAATGTAAAAATCTTTTATTTCAAATAAATCGCATCCGAAAAGAGATAATTCACCCTTTCGAAGAATTGTCGTCTCGTTTTTATACAATTAAAAACCCGATACATGTGCATCAATCGAATTTGAAAACTTCTGAAGTTACTAATTAACCATATAAAATAAGTTCGTAAAATCATCACCAATTAGAGTTTTCCGATATGGGTTCGATAGACGGATTACCGAGCATATTTTTCGGATGGGAAAATAATTAGTGCATAATCCGAAACCCGTGTGCGAACTGTCTGCAGCGCATATCGTTCACCTTTCGCATGATTTACGGCAAATAAAAATCGAAAATGGAAGGGATCGTTCGGGTGTCCGGGGGCGTGTGCCCCCCGGGGGACCGGAGAGTTCGAACGGGGGCACGAAAACCTCGAAAGGTCTCGATGCCGCTGCGGGAGCGCAGATCGGCACGAAACGTCGCCAAATATTTCAAAAAAAAAAAAAAAAAAAGAAAAAATACATCAGCAGATGCCCCTTTTTATTATTCAACCTTATAACCGAGCACATATGGATCCTCCATAATTTCGCAGTCACATAAGTTTATCGTTTTCCGCACCGCGCCGAGTCAGCTCGATGCGTCTGAAACCCATTTTCGTTTTTTAAAAAATCGTCCCAACATGTTCGAGAGCGGGGGGGCCAAGATTCCTTATGGCGGGATATTCTGCAGGAAAAGGCTGAAAAATCCTGACTCAAAAAAAAAAAAAAAAGGGAAACCCACCGGTTTACGTGACTTCTCTCCATTTTTAAGTCTTTGGTTGACGCCCGAATTGTTTTTATTTTCTTACGGAGAAATCTAATCCGAGGCAACCCAAAATATCTTTTATTTTTATTTTTTTTCCCCAATAACGTTCTGCTATCAAAAAGTGAAAAGGTTTCATATTTCGGACAATAAAACAGGGCGAATCCCTCGCAGTTATTTGATTTTTTTTTTTTCCCTGCCTCCGCCGAGTCCTGATGGCTTCGATTAAAAGATGGGAAATCCATTAATCACGAAGGCGGAAAATGAAAGCTCGAGCTTTTTGAGCGAAGTTGACGCGGATTAACGCGGGCAAAAGTTAATAAATGGCATATATGAAGAATTTGTATTTCATTAATTCGCGATTCCGAATTTTTCACGACGAGTTTTTCCACTCTGTCTGCCTTTCTTCCGCGGGAAGCTCAGCGGTTATGTTTCGGCGTTTATTATTAAATGCATTGTTATTTTTTCCATTTTTCTCAGTTCTTGCACAAGTTTTTGCATCTTGCGAGGTGCTGCAAAATTAAACCCCCGCATCAATCATTTAAAAAGTTGGTTTAAAAGACGCAGAGCGGCAAAACCGCGCACCTCCGGAAGGTTTCCTCTTTTCTTTTTCACCCCTCCTTGCGTGGGGGCAGTTTTCTCAGATGTCAAATTTTGAGGGTTTTCGCCCAGCAGCGGAGATTAATTTTGGCGTTCGAGCCCGCGGGGCCTCGTACCTTCGAGGGATTATCCTTTTTTTTTTTTTGCCCCTTCACCCCCCCCCCCCCCATTGCGTTTATTTGGGATGTTTTTAATCAACTGCACGGAGATGGAAATTTCATCCAATCATCCTGCAGCTGCTTTATTCATTCAAGCGGACTCCGCAGAGTAATCCGAAGCGTAAAAGCCGTAATAACAACAAGAAGATGGATGATGCGGGTTTGAATGGCTTTTTCAGAAAGGAAAGCTGCCGGCTTCGATCTCGGAAATTGTCCATCCCCTAACCCATCTCAGACTCTTCCTTTAAAAAAACTTAATTTACCCTGGAAAACGGCTCCGTTGGCTCCTTCAATCTTTTTCTCTGGATACCCTTTTGCGCCTCCCTCTTTTCTCGAAACTTCAGTCCGCATGAGATACATTCTCGTGGCCGAAAGGTTTTTATTATTAAAAAAAAAAACCGAACGAAAAACCATTTCCTTGCCTTTAATTTGGGAAAAGGAAAGTTCGAAAAGAAAAGGATCGCTCGGGACCGCTGTAAAAGGAAAAAAAAAACCTTTTTGGACAACTCCGAAAATCACACGGAGATTCAGCAGATCTGAAGGAAAGACGTCGCAAAAATTGTTTTTCTCCTTTTTTTTTTCCAGCGCACGAAATTATGCTTCCCGCATTTGCATTTCATATCGGAATTATTATAATGTTCCCTTCCATCCGAAATGGATGCGGATTGTGATATTTCACTATGAAGATTTTCGTCATTTTTAAACCGTTCGCCTCGATGTGGGCAAATGCAAAAATAAAAAAAAATTTTCCCCATTTTTTCGCCTGCTCTGGGATTATGTGGGAACAATACAAACTTTGAACTAAGATAATACCCAAACTTTTAGCTATATATTAGCTTTAAGCTTCGATGATTTATTATATCATCAGCTTTTGTTAGATAAAAATGTAGCGCAAAATGTACGTAAATGTAAAAAGGAATTATTGTTTTAATGCATTGCTGGAGCGCGTTTTTTCCCTCGATTTAAGCACGATTTTTAGTAATCTGAAGAATTTGTTTCGTGTTTTAAATCGATCGCTTGTTAATTTGGGGTGAAATCCGGAATATATTAAGGGTGAAAGCATTTTTTTTTTTTTCCCAGCGACCATTCTACTTATTTAATATTCATCGGATATAGCGGGCTGAAACCGAAGGGCCGTAAATAAATTATTAAAAGTATAAATGCGATTTTGTTTGCTCTCATTGATTGTGTCACATACAAATTTGTGGATAATTTCGGGTTTTTGATTATAAATTTCAGAATATTATAATCTTTTCGTGTTTTTTTTTTTTTTTTTTTTTTTTTTACGGCGAAGGCTATCGACGGAGTTTTTCGTTTTCGGAACTTCCACATTTTACCACTAGATACACGCATATATATATATATTTGTATTTAGATTGAATTGAGGAATAAATACTGGGTCGGCGATCGATATTAGGGAAGTTGAACGGAATGGGAGATATGGAAGATTTATAAGGGTCGAAGCATCCCTCGGAGGAGGGGTTAAAATTATTTTGAGGTTTGATGAACAGTTTTTGCAAGGGAGAAAAAATAATAATGTCAACGGACTTTCAGATGAATGAGTTGCTGTGCTCGTTACGAAGGGTCAGAATCAAACTGATCATTTCGATTTTGACGTTTTTGATGTTCCAACAGCAGGGCATCCCTTACCTCGCCGTTGGATGGCTTTAACAACGGCCTTTCAATCAAATTATCGCTCATCCATTCGTTATATACGCGACAATGGAGGCGTTAAACATTTCGTCGGCGCCTTTACGCGAGACATTTAGATGCGTTATAAAAGTTATTGTTGTTATTTTTATTCATATTTCATTGCCGTCTTTTAATATTTTTAATTAAGCTGTAAGAAGAATGAGTCCGAAATGAAATTAATGCAGCAGTCACGCACGCTAACCGGGAACGGGTCAGCTATATTAGATTTTGCTTTTTCTATTTCGCTATCGTGCCGTCCAGCAATAGAGATAGCATCCGAGGCTGCCAAATCTGAAATTGACGGTGATTTAATACCGTGCGAGGGCCGTCAGGTATCTTTTAGATATTGCCACGATGGTCTTTTGGCTAGAGAGAAGAAAAAAGAAAAATTTTCATTTATCACTTGCGTGGTGCGATAATGGCGAAGTCCATCACTTATGAACGTCTTTGATTCATTCCGGCGAAAAGTCGTGCTATTCTTTTCCTGCACGAACAAGCACGGCAAACAGGCGGAAGATAACTCTACTGCCTTTCCGCAAGGCGAATTAAGCTAATCGATTGATTAAAGTCGCACGCATCTTCGAAATGCAAACAGCACACGAAAGGAATCCATTATCAGAGGCGACACGAAAAATGGAAAGTAATGAAAAAGGAAAGAATGAAATATACTTCGAACCGAGAAAAGGGAAAATAAGGCATGCAGTTCTGGAGGAGGATTTTGCCTTGCGGGGGAAAATTCCCGGGGGAGGAAAAACCTGTGGAGGCTCCACTTCTTCACCCGCTTTTTCACCCCCCCCCCCGCAAAAAAAAAAGGTTGAGACAGTTTTTCATCTTTTCCTCGCCTGAACTTCCCGGATCCAAGTCAAAAACCACTTTTATCAACATTCCGTAACGCAACACGATTACGGCATAATGCAACTCTTCTCCTGACAACCTGAATCTCGAGGGGCACGTTTTCAAATTTAATTAACAAATTTTACTCCCGCATGCAGCGTGAGAGAGACAATGCCATCACGTCTTCGGAAATGACGTTGATCCGCAGAAGCAATTTTCGTGAGATCATCCGGGGGATGCTGCGAGGCGATGATTTCTATCTCCGGATAATGTCTGGTTAAGAAATTTTACGGTAATGGAGAAGGCGGGAGAGAGAGAACGCTCAAATTAACCTGCTTTTAGACAGTTAGAATTTTATCTCGGCCCTTGTAACGCTCCGGAATTTCACATCGTTTGTTGTGCTTTCACACGAGAGCTGAATTCGGTGTTTTACAAAGTGGCACGCTCTTCGTCACGAAGCTGCAGCACTTGGATCCGCCGTCAAAACGCGACAGCGGAGACTAGATAATTTCAAATTTATTAAAAAGGATGCCGCTAGCTTAAACGCAGACCCGACTGTCAGCTGGAACGCCTGGAAAATTGCGTTCCAGGGAACCAGTTCCGAACGCTCTCACCCGCGATTCAAATGGCAAAATGCAAAGCTCTCCTCGGGGGGAACCTTCCGCGGTCCCCGCCTCGCGGACAATGCCAAATGTTTACGGAACTCTCCCCGGGGGGGGGGGGGTGGGTCTTCCGCACACGAGCTTTTTGTTGTTCTTCGCGTCCGCCCCGAACCGTTTTGGATTTATCCGTTTTCCCATAATTATTTTCGCGAGAAAATGGAGCTCGCTCACGATTTTCACGAAGAGAAAAATGTGCGGGAAATTATCTTTCATCGCATGCTCGGGCAGCTTGATTTCGCATCCGGTGCTCCAGAGCCGTTCGCTCGTGCTTTTACCTGATGTCTTCCCCGTGGAGACGGGTCCATTTGCCCCGGGACAGCCGCTGGAAGAGATGGTTTCGCATTCTCCTTTTCCATCTCCGATCGAATCTCCAGATAGACGTCATCGCCCCCGAACCCCCGAGACATTACTCCCGGTTTCCATCATCACGTGTATCCGCCTTACGAGAGATTTCCTTTTGATTCGTTGGAGCAGAAATGATTAAGTGATCAGGGAAACCGGCAAAGGAAATGAAAAGTCAAAATCGTGGATGTTTCACCAAAAATTCAAAGCGATGATAATTAAGGAACGTTTCGGAATGGATTTTGCCTTTGCTTTTGCAGATGAGAAAATAGGATCCCTTCATTAGGGACTGAAATTTTAACGAGTTCTCTTTTCTAGTTTACTCTAAACGAATTTAACAAACTCGAAAGGTGCCATCGATGGTTTGCCCTGGAAAAGGCACTCAAACTTATCTTTTTGCCCGAAATCCAATTACGCCAAATGAGGGAAAACCTAACTCGTAGTGGCTTGGAAATTCGAAAGGGAAAATTTCTCCGGTTGCCGAAAATCGTAAATGCCGGATATGTTTCTATCTGCTCCTTTCCTTCTCCAGACTTCCGCCGTAATTTTCTCTCCTCGAAAATCATTGGGCCTTTCAAGTGGGATCCCGATTTAATATTCACAGCGGTCTTTTCCTGCTTTTTTTTTTTTTTTTTTTTTTTTGTACGTCCTTCTCCCGGAGGATAATTCAACGAATGCGAAGCCCACATACGAAAATAGCAATTTTCGTTACATTTTTGCCGGATCGGTTCGGGGTGGCTTCATATATCAAAGAGAAAATTCACAGTTGTCCGTTGAAAAACTCCCAGGTAATAAACAAGGGTAGGTCTGAAAGAGTGACAGATGAATCATACAAAGATATTTTGGATTTTTCTTTATTTATTGTTCCTCCGCTCGTTAAAATATGTACCCTCTTTGAATGCAGGGGATGGACAAAAGAGGCAACAATAAAAAGGTAAAATGTGCCAGGGGTTGTGAAAAGAATTCGCATTTCGAACAAAGTAAAATGAGTTTTAATTTAAGTTTAGGGGTTGTGAAATGGGGATGAGAACCCTGGCCCAGGTAGCCTGCCTTCCCATCTGCCGTTTGAAAAAAACAACTGGAAGATCGAATGTTAAGCCCCGGTCTTTGATGGCGGAGCCCTCAACCAAAGCCTCAGTATTCAATTACGAACGGTCGCCATTCTTTCGTACCCTCAAAAGAACCTTTTTTTTTTTTTTTTTTTTTCTGAAGGTTTTTTGCTTCTTCCAAAGGAGTACCAAGGCTGCCAACACACGAGCTCAAATGTAATTTTCTTACAAGAGCGAGCTTATCTCTAATTTCCTTCAAATTTTCTCCAATTTCCATAAACCTTCAGTTTACTTTTACGAAAATAAAAAGTTTTATTACAAAGGAAATTTGTAATAAAACTTATATTAAATAAATTTAACCATGTAATGCATTCCTCCCTTTCCCTGGATATTCTTTCTTTTTCATTACGCTGGAGAGGTTCAGTACCTTTTTTTTTTTTTTTTTCTCGTCCTTCTCCAGCAGCAATCCGAAGCCCTCTCGCCGAATGTCTTTCCACGAGCAGCAGGGAATTTGTTGCTTGTATCTTCTTTCTCTGTACTTGCAGGTCATTTATTTGTTGAGGTTTCAAAGCAATCAGGTCATTTATGATTTTGTGACATGAAAAGGATCGCATCGGGGTTGCGATGGTTCCATTTAGGTTGTTTGACAATAGGAGTGTCTCCGAATTTTGCAGCCCCTTTTTTTTTTTTTGGCCAGCCATTTTTTTTTCCTTTTTGTATTGAAAACTATTGTTTGTTCGATCCTTTGTCATTATGTTTTCAAAGTTGCACCTATTCTGCGATAATATCGAGGGGTGATGTTCTCGCCCCAAGTATAATTCTAAAGTGCGGGCATAGTCCTCCCTTAACGATTCTCAGTGACGCCTTCATTCACGGTTCAACCTGCGGTTTGTTCGGACGAAAATTGTGCTTCTCCAGTTCTCCATTTGCAACAGTGGCTTTGTTTGTCTTGATCAAACGTCCGTGGCGTCTCATGATCCAGCTCCTTCTGGGAAAGCAGGTTCACGTAAGTTAATTCCTTTCTGATTCTTTTACGCTTACATCGAAACCAGTCCGAACCTGCGCGTAGCAATGGCTTCCAGAACTTTAAATACAATTTTTTTTTTTTTTAATTTTTTTTTCCACCTCTCCCTCCATCGAAGCTCTGCACAAATTTATACTGACGGATATGCCCGTTCCTGGAGATAATTTTAGCTGATTGAAATTCGGAAATAATAATTCCATCGCGCATATCCCGGGAATTTCCTGGATTTAAAATGTATGATTTCAGCGTAGTGCGGGGATCACTGAAATCTGCATCCGTCGTTGCTTAATTCCGTTTTACTTCTCCCGACGTATTGAATTGTCAAAAAGGCACAAAAATTTTGATTTTTCGCACGAGAAAATAGTAATAATAATAATAATAATAAAAAATGATTTCGATCCGCTCCCGTAATATGGCGAGCTCCTTCTACTGCCGGAAAATTCCCGTTTTTGCCAAACTGTCCCGAACCTTGCAACAGCAGAGTTATAATATTTTAGTGCAACATAAAATACATGTTCTCTGCATCTGGTTCGAATCTTAAAATAACACCCGTTAGATGAAATTCGGGTTTTTGTATAAAATACAGCTAGTAAAAATTTTGTAGCGGTTTTACTGCGAAGATTGGGAATGTGAGTCTTGTCGTATATTTCGTTAACTTTGTTTTTTATTAATTTTTTTTAATCGTATTAATATCTTTTTTATTTTTCTGTGTAGACCGTGATTTTTCCTTCTCGTCTTAGATCGTTTTCGCGCAGTTGGAGCTTGATCCAGTTTCGGTAAAATAAAAATTAACATGCATAGAGGCTTCATTATTTTTTTAAGTAATATTACCTTGTGAAGACGTACCTCCAGTTATGGGTGCCAAAATGTCATTAATTCCGTAAAACTTCCGAACTTATGGGGAGAATGCGAGACCTTTTTTGCTAAATATATATTTACAATAAATATTGAATTCACGTGGATGAAAATATGAAAGTATCCCGGCGGTGGCTCGATATTAATAACTAAATTGAACGACAAAATGGCAGCCAGCAAGGGTAAGCGGAGGGTTGCTTGAGGAACGTAAAAGATATGAACTAGCGTAGTCACCGCTCTCTATATCCAAATAACATGGCGTCTGGTCCATTGTTTAAATAAAACGAGTTATGCTGAGCGTTTTCTCGCGTTTTGGTACTCAATTTATCTTTCAGCATTGATCAGGTATAAACTGTGGAAGTAATTCTTTTTCCTTCCGTTAATGAACAGTGAAAATGACTGCTGAAATAATTTTTACGAGAGTGTAACTGAGGCGTGCATCGGCGTCACTCCATTCGGGAGCTGCGATCATTGAAATCGGCTTTTTTTTGTGTTTGTTGTCTCGCTGAAGCGATATTACGATGAATGAAAACGTAAGAACGAGCATCCACGAGGCGAGTGTAAGTAAACAAAATGAAATGCTGCGCGGTTAATGGCGAAATTGTGAAAGGGACGCTTCAGATGCTAAAAGCATAAAAAAGCAGAGTGAACGTGATACACAAATAGCTTAAAGTATTGTTACTGAATGCGGAAATGACGAGGCAGAAACAGTAAAATCCGTAACTGTCAGATCCTTTCGCGGCACGAGGTACGTGAGAGATTTTTGTCGCAGACGCGGTGAAAAAGGTCCGAAGTACTGCCATAAGCTGAAAACATTCATTTCAAAAGTAAGAAGTGGGAAAAACTGGCATTATGCTGCAAAAATCTGATTATAAAGAGATAAAATTAACATTTTCAAAAGATATGCGTTTATAAGAGTTGGGAGAATGAGAAATATTTTATAAAAACAACGCATTTGCATTGACAACGTTTGGGCAGTAATGTTCTAGGGGTTGCAACGAAGAGGGTGTTACCGCTTTTACCGGCATTGAGAAAAAAAATTATTTTTTTCCTAAATAAATGTTGCTCATCTTGCAAATTAACCGAAATTGAAAACTATATCGTGATAGGTCATTTAAGATATTCGAAGCTTGGGCAATGAAATGTCAATTTCAATTTTGTCAACTTTCTGGTCCTGCGAATTTTTTTTTTAAATCATGTTCACGCGGTAAAGAAATAAACCGATTTCTGTTTTAGCGTGAAGAGCTGTCGGCCAGAAGCAGAGCATCGCGTTCGGCGTCCCTGCCAGATTGCTTTAAAAAGAAAACCAAACTCCGCATCCTCGCAGGCAGAAAAATCCTCAAGCAAAGCTCTCGAAAGCGCGTCCAAATTTCAGGTATTTGATGTTTTCGAATATTCTTTCAATGCAGCCATTTTCACTGCATAGCGAAACAACCGGTTGCCACTCCGAATCATTTCATTTTCAGATTTGGCGGGAAAAAAAGATGCACGCGCAACGGAGGCCGCGATGCGACGGGAAAAAGCATTTTATCTATGCAAATATTTCCGAACCGCTCAACGAAAATGCAGAAATCGAAGATGGAGGCACCCGGGAGCGGTAAGTATTAAGATATCTGAAAAAACTTTCGGTAAGGGTTGGGGAAACAAAATGGCGGAAGCCACGCCTCTCGCAGAAACAAGAAACGGCCGCCGCGCCTGCGCGAAGCAAATTTGTGCTGCCAACTTTTCTGCACGCTTTGCACATTATTTTTAATGGCCGGAGGAAAGAAAAAAAAACCCTGCGGCGGCTTCAATCGATTACCAATTTCTGCTCCAAGTGAAACCGATCGGTTGATTGATGAAAAAGCTTTTACACTTTGACACGTTTCAGATTTCTAATTATTACATTCTGACGCGTAGGAAGCGTTCACAAAAGGAGCAGACAAAATTATTTCGATTTCGCTGCGATCGGGAAACATGACATGAAGAAAGGTGCTGAAATTCCCTACCGCGAAACGGTGCCCTTTTCGAGCCACAACCAGCTTATTTCATTTAAGTTTTAAGGAATGGTTTCCCGAAAGGCCATCTCAGAGGATACGCCCCGAATTGCCACCACGAAGATGTATTTCGTGCTGCGTAACCGGTTGCACACATTCACACGTAGCTACTCCCGAGGGAATCCCATTCGAAGGCAGTCCTTACCTGAACGCTGCATGAATTTTTATTAATATTGAGTACACAGTGCTGGCTTTTCGCCCGGAAAAATGGAAATGGGTCGCTCCCTGATATATATCCATCGGCCGCATTACGATTCCCGGTTTTAAAATGTTTTTAGAGATAATTGCGTTTCCCAATACTGAAGCATGCGGCACACGAGGAAAAAGTAAATTGATATTGCGACAAAAAAGCATTATCTCAATAAATGGCACTTTGATGCCGAAGTTGGGAAAGATTTCATTTCCCCCTGCAAGATTTCTTTATTGGCTGGCGATGAATGAAAAAAAAAAAACGTAAAACGCGACTCATTTCAAGCACAATGCGTGTAAAAGGCAGTTGTACAACAAAAGGGGAGGCTGCAGGGACGTGGATTCGAAATTCGTAATCGACGATGTTCACAAAGGAAGCAATCAAAGTGAACACGAAGACGATGCGGATAATCTCATTAGAAATTGAAAATCGATGAGTGGCAGCAGTTACCATCATCGGTTTTCACTCTGCCGGAAGCGGCAGAAAAGTAGCTTATTTTCGAGATAGATCTCCCGTGCGGCATCGGCACCCTCTCCGACGCCCGACAGCAATGAAAGACGATGAGAGCGCATACATTTTCCGTTTCGCGAAAGGGATGGAACCTGCGAAAAGTTTCATTTTGCGTCAGCCTTCGTCCGCTCCCTCGTACATTTGTGCTGCCCCGGGTACTGAGTTTTAAGTAACACGTGCTCTTTCCGAATGGTTTGAAACAAGTTTTCTGCCCTACGGAAAGCTGCAGAGGCCATTTATAACATTTAACCATCCAAAAGACGGAATGAGGAACTCGGGAACTTGGTATAATTTATTTGCTCGGAAAGTTTTCGGGGCGCTAGAATGAAATACGTCCCTACCCTCTTTCCTCTTTCCTCCGCTCGAGAAGATGGTGAAACTAACAACGAACAGGTCCGCGGGGATCATTGTTAACGTCCCTATGCATGATTTCGAACTTTGAATTTCCCGCTGTTGCTCCTTTTATAAATAACTCATGGCTGCGTCTGCACTTGTCATCGGTATCTCCCATGCTTTGCCATAGAAACCGCGGGAATCAGTTTTAATGGCGTGCACGTAAGTGGAGCGGCGAATTCAGATCGGATCCGCGGATTTAAAATTTCAAAAACATTAGGCAGCCGAAAGGGTGCGACACCCGGGGGTTCCTCGCTGGCAGAATTTTTTGGAACCGCATCTCTCCCCCCCCATCAACCCCCATCCGAATTTCAGGGCTTCCGTTTTTGCTGGAAAAATGGCCGAGTTTAGAAATAATTATGAATAAAGATCAAGTGGGGAATATCAAAGGGATTCCGGAGAGGGAGAGGATTGAGGAAAGCCGAAAGATAAAATGTGCTTTGGAAAATGTCTTTTGGGGCATGAAAATAAACTTCCTTTGCCCCGTAATGGCAAAAACTTCTTGAAACTGCCCCGAAATTTATGAAACGCTGGAGGAAATCCTGAAGCTGCTTTGCATTTTATCTGCGGTTCGACCCGGGGGGAGGGGTGAAAAAAAAATTTTCATCAGCGAATTTTTTTTTCCCCCTTCCTATCCGCTCTGATATATAAGCCGGGAGGGTGGAAAAAAAAAGAATCTGCATCCCCGAAGATTTTTCGCCGTTCCGAAAATCGCACAGCAGCAAATAAATTCGCGTGGTCCAAACGACGGGGAAAAACAAATCCCCCCCCGAGTTGGCAACACCGGCTAAGATGGATCACTTTGCTGGACCCACGTCTTCGTCGTCCCCTTCAAAAACTGCCGCAATTTTATTTGTCTTTCTCTCGCTTCGCCATCTGCGATTTTCCGATCCGTGCGCGGCAAAAGAAAATCAATTCGGCAAATATTATTTTACCCGGGCAGAAGGAGAGAGGGATTTTTCCTTTTTCTTTTTTTAAAAAATTCCTTTAATTATTGCTTTTCCACAAAGTTTAACTGAAAAAAGAAAAAAAAAAAACGAGTGAGAGAGGAATTTATCCCCAGGTCCAGGTTCGGTGTTTGAGAGCCATTTCCCACATATTAAGGTCGAGCGAAAAGACAGCCTTTGTTTTTTATCCTTTTTTTTTTCAACCTTTTCCGAATGCCGTCCTGTCTGTCGCTTTCCCTCTTCCGCTGTCGGTTTGACATTCGCGACAATTTTCTCAGTTAAGCTTTCTCCTGCAGTTCCTATCGCACTGATAAATCAAAAAGATAAAAGGAAAATATCCAATTTTCGTAAGTGAAAACGCAATTTTCCGGTCTTCGCTCCTGCGTCTGATTGGGAAAAGTCGTGCGAATTTCGTCGGCTGACTGCATCGTCTGCCTTCTCCCCTGTCGCCGTTTTTGAATTTTGAAACCGTGTTAACTCTGAAATGAAAATTCTCAATTTCAGGCTTTTTTTTTTTTTTTTTTTTTTTTTTTTGCTTCTCCCAGGAAGTTTTCCCGTCTAATGATGTAAAAATAAAAGGGCGCGGTCGGAAACTATGCGAAATTGAATATATTAATTTTTTCCGACGTCAAATATAAAGAAGGTTTCGAGTTTCAGAAAATTAATTGAGTAATTAATTATGAATTGTCAGTTACTTGTGTAATATAACGTGAATTAATAAAAGAGGAACGCGTGGTGCATAAATTGTGCCATCGAGTGAGCTACCATTTTTGGGGTGAGGCAAAGGATAGGGTCTAAAATTGAATCTGATCCTGCTTCAAAGACGGGTGCAATGCCGGAAAATTAATACTAATTGAAATATAACTGTCATAGACACGTTTATTGAAATATTAAAATTTATCTGTGGTTTCTTCGAGCATTATTTTCTCTGCTGCGTTTAATTTTCCAAAGAGTGTTCATATTCGTCGGCTCCTGAACCGAACCTAACCGAATTCCAGTTTTTTTTTCTTTTGCATTCTAAACCACTGTTAATTCTCTGGCGCGAACCTTGAAAGTCAATTTGCCCCGGTGCTGCGTGCGACGGCGTCAATATGGCATACGTCAGAGCGTACCTTTTTTATTTATCAAAATGCAGGCTTTGAAAAAGCGTTTTCCGCCTTGCCTTCCGAATTTTCGATGGATTCGATATTAGTTTTTATAAGCGAATGGATATCAGTTTGACGGCTTCGGTTTGGGACTTGAAAGGTTCGTCAGAGGGAAAAGTTCCGAAATCGGTTTTAGACGAATAATTCCGACAGAGTTAAAATTCCGTGGCTTTCAAAACATTTTTAAGTAAGGAAGAAGAAAGATGTCACATTCCGTTTGATGCAACAGATGAAAGGCAAAGTTTGGAAAGATGTAAAAGGACCGGTGAATAAAGCAAACTGTCTCAAATCTGGTAAAAGGAGGCAATGGCAGTGTAAAAGCTGCAACTTTCCTTTCTTAACTGTACACTTTCCGTGACTTGCTTCATTAAATAATGATATCATATGCCTTGGCGACATTTTTACTTCTTGCAAGACAATTTTCCTCGCATTTTCCCCTGGTTATATGATGGAAGGAATCTCATATTTATGGCTCCTCATTATCGGAAAAAATGGGACTCTTCCCTTTCTCCCATCCCCCGTACCGGCATTAGTCCAATTATCCTAATACACTTTAAGCACACTTTTACCATTTCTTTTCTGATTTTTTTTTTCTCCCGAAGATGGCTGGAAAACTTGAAAGTTTCATAACTCCAGATAATGCGAATGAAAATTTCCCCGTAATTGATGGGATCCGGGGCGTTATCGAGTATGCGAAAACGTCGCGGAGTGGAAAATGAAAATTGTGAAAATTTTCCCTCGTTATCAGAGCATTCTTCAAATTATACCATTTTACGGAAAATCCGTTCGTTAAAAAAACTTAAAAAGAACCTGGAAACATTTTCCAGGGCGGAGCGTCATATCTCAGCATTCACTAGACTGGAAGGGTAAAAATGAAGACTGCAGACAAAGGGGCGACGGCCATTACTCAGCCAGAGAAACGGAAGGGAATGAAAAATGAAAGCTTTGCTTTTTAGTGATGATGATGATGATGATGATGATGATGATGCTGCTGCTGCTGCTGCTGATATCATCCGGTTGAATTCATTTCACTCGCGCGACCCATTAGTTTAAGATCTAGATCTGAGAAGGAATCGGGCACGAAAGAAAGTGTGGAAATTTCGAAAATAGTCTGAGTTCATGAAAGATTGAGGTGGCGGGTATCGAAAAACCGAAGTGCTGTTGGTGGAATACAAATATATGTTGTACGCGGCCGTTAGAGAGTAAATTACAAAAATTTTGAAAATTCATCGTTTTCTTCAGTTTGTTAAAATCACGTAATAAGATTCCTTTTTAAGCGATTTTGTTATGCGAATTGTTATTGTGCTGTGGAAAGATCTTGATTAAAGCCACATAATGTTATGAGTTAATAGAAGTTAACCCACATTTTGGTTTCCTCGGAGTCTTTTATCCCCCTGACGTGACCATTTCGCTTTCAAAATAATGGTTTATATTAAAATCTATCTTATTCATAAGCCTTGTTCAAATATCCTATTTTCTGGGCCAGCGAGATAATGATTATTCTTTTATAATTTCCAGTTCGGGTTTTCGGAATCTCTTTCTCGCCTCGCTGGCGATCAGAAGGGAAATTTCATCTTCGGAAATGGAAAATGGGGGAGGGAAATTTTCAAAAAATGTTGCGTTTTAATATTCCCGATAATATATATTAACGATATTTGTAATTGACAATTTAAACTAATATACCGTAATGATCATTTACTCGAACGGTTTAATGGACTGTGGATGTTGGTCGCGAACCTAATCTCTCTCCTCGTTCCTGCCCTCTCTCCGAAGGCCCGCTGGTATTTTTTCGATTGCGCTTTCAGGTACACCTATCGATAAGCACACCGATCTTTTTCAAAGCTTTTTTTTTTTTTCCTTCCTGTAAGATCGGTTAGAGATCGGTTACGCATCTGCTGATCCGTCGTATGCGGCATTTTTCTACCCTTATTGGTTTCCGGAACGCATTTCAATGTCTCCTGCCCGATTCCGTGTCGGATGCAGTCGCCAATTTTAAATTTAACTTTCCAACTTCGAAATTGAATTTAACTTTAACTTCGACTGGCATGGATGTCGTTTCGGAAGAAGATACAAAGCCGCGCAAAAAAAAAAAAAATAAATAAAAAAGTTGATTTGATTCGGCTCCCATATTTGATTTGTTCGGATGCGAGTGCGTGAAAAGTCATTTTCAGGTACGACGAAAAGGACATTTCCCTATGATGCTAAGGAGAAATCAGCCTTTTATGGCATTTAAATAAAAAAAGAAAATGTCCTCATTTTTCTGCCTTTTTGCTGATTTTGCTCTTTGTCCTGTCGTAATTATGCTGTTTTTTTTGTGCGAATCTCTCCATCACGTTTTAAATTTGGAGTGTGCTGCTGCATGGCCTTTATTTTTATTCGCACTCCCTTTCTACCCTTTTATTTATTATTTTTTTTTTAATTTTTTTTTTTTTTTTTTTTTTTTTTTTTACAGGTATGAATGCAAAGTATGAACCGGGACAAATTTAAATATTATACTAATGTTAGGTTTAATTGTTTTTTACCTTAGGGT
>JAOWBB010006782.1:3413-18062 GCA_028565995.1 Ricinus marginatus
CCGTATCGTTCCCCCCCCCCCCCCCCGCTGCCGTTGCAATGAATTATTCCGAGAGATGCTACTTTCGGGATATTTTCATGTCTTCCCCAGCCGAACCACCTTATTTAATTTCTGAGACCATAAACCTTTATATTTGGAATGAGGCCGAAGAGAGGATGGGATTCTGTGTTTTTCGGGAGGAAGCGGGACGGATTTTAGAGCGTAACTTTTATTTTGACGTAAACTTCATTCCTCCATCCCTCTGAAATTTTCCCGCTTTCGGATTACTTTAATTACATATAATTTTTTTATTATGTTTGTTTTATTCGCGACATCTTATCCCTGAAATGATGAAAAGATTCTTTCTAAAATCTTGAAGAAAGATTTCAAAATTGCCCCGAACGGAAAATGTAACTCCGAAGGTGGATAACAAAATATATATTTGAACCCTGTTAAACTTCTCATATTTTCCCTAGAAATTATATGTATATAAGATTTTAAAATTGAGGGAAAAAAAATGTCAATGTATATAATGTTTTGTACCGTGGCAATTTGCATTTATATAAATTTCGACGTTTCACGTCTTAAAGTATAGTTTTTTATTCTGCAGATAAGTCATCTTATTGGGAAACCGTATATGACACATAAGAATGTCATTCTTAATATGCGAAAAATTCGTTTTACTGGCGCCGCGTTACCCGCCTCCGGGTGCGATGTTTAATCTAACCTAACCTAAACTCTTATTTGGAAAAAGTCGGTTTTGTTTTCGATATCTGCTCCTTGAAGATCCATCTAATGTTTATCACGTTTTTTCCGGAGATTGCTTAAAGAGACATTGATAGCGCATGAGCATTACGCGACGGTAATATAAATCCGTTCGTTTTAAATCGTAAAATAAGAGCGCTTTTTAACGTTAAACATGGACTTTATAGCGTTTGAGGATTTGATTTATTACAAATAAATTCAATATAATTTATTAGAAATACAGGATAACGAACAATTTGTCTTGTTGGGGAAAATTACATTTAAAATTAATAAGATCGATTTTTTTTTTAATTGTACATATTTTTTTTTTATACAAGTTTCCTTAATTATTTTGAAATAAATTTTATAGTTGTTCGCCAAGGAAATCGCTTTACTATTAAATTTCAATTTTGCAACTTGATTTTAAATTTTATTGACTAAACGAAAAATCCAATTAAAATCTGATTTTAACGGCATTTGTACTTATTCAAATTTTTCGAGATAAAGAGACCATTTTAACCAGCGAAGAACATTAACATATAACCTAACCATTCTTTATACTCTCTCCCATATTCCCGATAATAATTAAAGTCGATTTGGAGTATGATTTCGCGTCACATACATGTGTAAATTTGCATAGTAACGTGATTTTTTTCGATTTAGGTACACAAATGAGATGTGCATTTCATTACGGAATTTAATATTTTAAAACTCGATTTAATTATTCTGCTTCTTAAAGCGAGGCCAGTACAGGTTTTCGAAGTGAATAAAATTTAGATTAATAGATTTTTCGTGATATTATGTTGTGAATGTGGAAATCTCGCCTCGGAGAGTCTCTGCAACGAAAATTTCGGTGAGACGTGATTGCTTAAATCCATTTTCTTACTTTTTCTCCTCTTCTAGAACAAGCTTTTTTATTCTCCCTAAGGCTATCGAAAATCGCAGTCTACTTGCATTTATATTACATTTTATCTTGTACCGAATGAGGATGAAGCAACTTTTTTTTTTTTTTTTTATTTTATTCTTCTTTTGCTCCGAGAGAATGGTGAATAATAACCGATACGTCGCTTTACCTTCGATAACTGAATTTTTTCCCCCACGACGAGAAAGCTGATGGTTTGAAATTCGCACCTTTAAGCAGTTGTTGTCTGGCAAAGGCAAACATGATATTTGAACCGTTTTTCCGTTCCGAAATGGTAAAATATAAAGAAAAGTGACGAAATGACGGTTTGGGAGGTGAAAAGGAGCAGAAGAGGGAGAGAAAAAAAGTTTTTTTTCCATGAGAAAATTTCTAAAAATCTATTCCTTCTTTTGAAGTGCTCGGGACGCAGTCATAGTTTCCTAGTTTTGACAGCTTACCAATAAATTTATTATGCTCCGCTTTTCTTCCACCCATGCCGGAATATCCGGTCTCGAATTTTTTTAAATATATCGATCGATATTTAAACTTGGCTCTGTCCGCGATTTGATGTGGAAACTCATTTCGCTGATCCATTATTGGTTGGGTTTCCCCACGGGTGGAGAATGGCCTTTTTTTTTTTTTTTTTTTTTTACACGGAAAAAGAAAATCAGTTTTCGATGCGGAAAATTGCCACTTTTCTCGCACCGATACCGACAGGATTTTCCCAATTTCCGTTCTGGATACTTCGATCGGACACCGCGAGCGGGAAATGTACGTCAATGCATTTAAAAAAGCACATCTTAAGAATTTTCTGCAGAGCACGCAACTAACGAGGAGACTCCCTCAAGAACTCGCGGCGAAATCCGAACGGGGCAAAAATGATGCCGTCGCCCGCATGTACCTCGCGTCATTTGCGGGGTTGGCATCTTGGCCCGGGATCAGGAATTTTCACTAGACGCGGGGAGGTTTTCAGGTTTTGGAAAATCGCCCCTCCCCTTCCCCAGCGGAAGGGAGAGGGAGGGGCGATGGGAACAATTGAAAAAACTATGCAGGAAATGGGAAAAAGAATCGGAAAGAAATTTGGAAATTTAAAGGAATGGCGAAGGGAATTGCGGAGCGGCAAAAGTTTCGTCTGCTTTTCTCATTCTCGCCCATTTTTTTTCAACCCTGCCTTCCAAAAGAACTTCTCCCTTAATAAGTTTTCAGTAGACTTCATTACTAAGAAATTATTTAATTGTATAATTTATTAAGGTTTTCGCTTAATTTATTATGAAGCTGAAATTTCCAAGTATGTAAATAACCAAATTAAATTTTAATAGGATTTTTCTAAAGAAATAAAAAAAAAAAAAAATCCATTATTTTGTTATTGTTATTAAAAATTCTTGCTGATGGCGGTTCGTCTTGAGGGTGTTTTGGACTTTTTCGACGCAATTTGGACATTGCGACAAATGAAAATGTTATGTTGTCTCTCACGGGAATGGAAATCCGGTTAATTTATGATTTAATTCTTTTCACACGAAACTGTTTTCCTGCCGCGAGATGTTTCGTGTCTACGGGATGTTATTTCCGGAGCATGTACGGTGGTGTACGACGACAGAAAAAGAAAAAAAAAAAAATCTGGCCATCTCCAGATTTCATCCGTCTTGGAATTTCCCTAGCTGGCCATTCGTTTGCCTTTCATGAAACTCGGTAAACATTTTTATTCCACTTTTCCCTTTTTATGCAGGATTCGGACATTGCGACTCTCAAACAGGGAATTGTTATCGGCTGCGCCACACTGCGAAATCGCAGTCGACGATGTATGAACATTATGCAGGTGGCAAATTTGAAAATTTTGTCAAAATACATGTCAGAATTTAACGGACGGTGAAGAAGCGGTAACTTCCATTTTAAAAGAATAATAAAAAAAAAAAAAAAAAAGCAATTTATCACTTTATACACAATTTTCGGAGAGAACCGACTGGCTTAATTTCATCTCTGCATAAATTTTGCAAAAACCGCAGGAAGTTTATAAGCAAACAAGAAAAGACAACGCAAAAAGTGTAAAAAGCTTAAGATCCAAGAGTTGGAGATTGGAATTGGAAGGTTTTTGATAAAAGCGACCTCTTGTTAGTTCAGGGATTTACTTCCTTAATATTGATTTACGCCGGAAGTCATGTTTTGTAGGTTCGCTTTAATGATTTCGAAAAATAGGCGAACGCGACAGAAAGCCGGAACGTTCCGTTCGTCGGCGGATAAGAAGGGATTTTCATGCGTGCGACAATGGGGAAGTGAATTTTGAAACAATTTCTGTCCTCATACGAGGCGGTTGCAGCAGAATATAAAAGAGAAGATTTACATTCGAAGGCGATGCAGCAGCCCTCTTTGACGACTTTAAAGCGGGACAAGCGGCTGTAAATTTCATCCGTTAAGGATTACGCGGTTACGCATTAAGCGAAACTTCATCTTTTCCCCGTTCGCCGTTAGTTTCCTCGGCCTTCGAAACTCGCAAATCCATCAGTTTTATTGGTAATCTTATAAAGTCGAAATGTGTAATGCCATTTTCCCTTACTGGATATGCACACGACACCCTTTTCGTATTTCCTTTTCTTTTATTTTTCCCCCGTCCCCGCTCCCGCCCCCTGGAGCACAATGGACATTTTCCGAGTCGAGTTTCATTTTTCTTGAAAAATTCACGAGCTCCTTGGTTTTTTTTTTCTTTCTTTCAAAGGAGAAATGTCAAATATGTAAGAGAAATTTAATTCAATGAACGTTTCTCTTCCACTGAATGAGATTTAATTCAGATAATTACCAATTTGTCAGGAGTTAATTAGAAATTTCTTTTAACTTTCCAACAAAAGATCCTTTTTAATGGGTTATAATTATGAAACATTTATAATTCTTCGCATCTTTTATCTTCATTTACGTATTGAAAACTTAGATGTTGGATATTTATTCCTATAAAAATTAAACCCGTAATTTCAAGACAATAAATATCATTATTGCCGATTTAATACAGTTGTTCGTGAATTTTATCAATTAATAGTGGTTCGTAAAAAAATTTTTATTAAATTTATCGATCATCAAATTGATTTTGGAAATAAGCAAAAGTGTAAAGAATCTTTATGCGGATTTGTATTAAAATATAAAATTATTAAATTAAAATTAATATATTAAAATTATGTAATATTATATTAAAAATATAAATTATGAAAGTTAAAAACGATATTCTAAAATAAAGAAGAAATAATATAAAACCATTTCGAATAATGAAAATAATGTGCATTATTAAGTTTTATGCCATGCTGCGAAGTTCAAATTTATTTTGTGTCTAGAGTACCATATCATTTTTTACGATTCTTTTCTTAAATAATAAAGCAGGAATTAATATTTAGGAGTTTTGGTAAAAAAAAAAAGCTAAAAAATTCACATGTTTTATATAAATATTTCGCATCGGAGGACGAATTTATAAATGAAATTCAGTCATGTATAAAAAAAATTATTAAGTGAATGAAGATTAAATTTGTTATAATATTTAATGATTTTAATATAAGAATTAACGAAACCCGTGGGCTACTGAAACAGTGATATAAGTTTGAATAAATTAACAAATATGCGTAACATTTCGCTTTGAAAAATTTATTTTATCTTATTTTACTTTTACTAAAAAATTGTTTAAACAATCACAGGTATCAATTTGCGATCGAAATATTACATTAAAACCATACGAAAAAAAAAAATCAGCACTTTATATGGTGCAGAAAGCAAAGTCTCTTTACGCAAAAGTTTAAAAATAAACGTAAATTTACTTATAAATGAAAATATTTTAATAACCATAATGTAATTTAAAACTTTTTTGAACGTGCTATAAAAAACACCATCGAAAAATTATTTTTAATATAGCTGATCTGTTTTTTATTTATACATTTTTTATTTTGTGTTTTATATATATACATACACATATAAATACCTATTCAAGCTATTACGCTTTTAAAAAAAGATATGAGAGTAATCAATTGTTTTTATGAAAAATCATTCATCATTAATTAACACTCTTTTCACTGAAAAGTGAATATAAACAAAATTATAGAAATGCAGTTGTGCGTTTGTGTTTGTGTTTGTGTAGCTAATACATATTAAAGAATAAAAAAAATATTCGTTTTAAGTGCAATATAAATATTTGATTAGCTTGAAACACGTCTTCGCTAATATGCAAAGGTTCTTTTTATCTCCAACCGAAGAAAGAAAATCAATTACAAAATCTTTAACAAAAAGCAACATAATTTATGCCCCCAAATAAAAACTAACTTAAAAGTGGTTAACATATAAAATTCATTTATATTAAAAAAAATATTAAACGATGTTTATATAAATTGCGTACAAAACGTGTGATAGATTCGGGTTTATATTCCGTTATTAATTGCAAAGGCTTTTCTCTTGTAGTGCAACAGACTCTTCGTTCAGCATAAATGATTTAAAAAGCATTCAAAGCGAAATCGTTAAAAATGAATGAAGGCACTTGAGGGGAGTGGGCTAAAAAAATTATAAACCCTTATTTAAAATAATTCTATCCATTTTCCTGGCAAGCTGAAAATCAAAACCATTTTACGAGAAATGCCTTTTAAAATTGCAACACCCATTTGAAATACATTAAACGTAAAATATTTATTGCTTGACGAAATTCAATTTTTGGTCGCTCTTTTTAAATCCATCTATCAAATCAAAGCCAGTGAAATTTTATTTTACTAATTAATAGGTATCGATTTAATGATAATTCGCATTATATTGCTTCCTATTAAGAATTATTTATAAAGAGAATTAATTTTTCCGTGTCGACAAATTGGAAAAAAGAATGAAAAACGCGGTTCATCAATATGAAAATACATAGCAGTGTAATTGTGAAAAAATATGTCCGGAAAACATATGAAAGCGGTTAATAGGTATATTTTTAAAACGATGTAAAGGATTGTGCACTGAGCCATTTCTTAGTTGAAATGGAATCCATTTCAATGGCTTGAATTTGTGTTGTCGATCGGGAGCGAACTCCGGGGCAACTCTCGAAAAACGTGGCTTTTGGAGCCGCGTCAAGTTACGCTGACATTTAAAATAAGAAACAGTGATGACGGATTTTCCTCCCACATATATACTTACCGCTTTAAAGTAATTTAGTAAGTTAAAAAATATCCAAGTTGCAACGATCCGGTTACCGAATGCACGTAAACAATGCACAACGATAAGAAAAATTCACGGGTTTAAAATTTTCTTTATTTTTATAAGCAGAAGCAGCATTCGCACTAGATATTCCCGATATTTATGAATTTTCACATAATTTGCGTTGTAAAATTTTCGAAAAAATGCTGAAAAATGTATCTAAGGGATCTTTCGAGAATATGCAGTTCAACTTTCATACGGAGGGGATGCATTAGGGAACGTAGATGAAAGCGAAGTGGTAGAGTGTGAGCATCACGGTTTAATACTCCGCTGGTTGCCCACTGTCTTGTAAGGGAAAAGAATTATGAGCACCGTGTCAGCCGAGAGCGAAAGAGCTGTTTGTGCATAAAAGTGTGAAATTCGGCCTCGTATGATCTTGATTTTATATGATATTTGAATATATTAAGGATTGTACATTATAAAAAAAAAAAAAAAAAGAGAGAGAAAAATTCGATTTGTAATAGATCCGGAAAAATTAGGTGAAAAATATGTATGCGGAATTATTTTTGTTGGTAATCAATATTTTCATGAACAGAACCTTTCATAGATCCCCTTCCGCGGTTAGGGATAATGAGTAAGGAATGAAACGAGTGCGACCACGTACCGGTGTATTCTTTTTGCGGCGCATCCGTCAAATAGATGTCTGCGCGAATATACATCATCCCTGCCAAGGGTGACAACCGTGATACGTAAAGAATTGTCAATCTTGTCTGACTGGTCTCCCTCATATGTCCCTGTTTCTATGAGCAAACTTTCCCGAGCAAGTCTTCATCCGATCTGCGTCTCAGTAGGCCGCTGATGTTTTTTTCGTTTATATATTTTTAAAGTATATTTGCAGCGCAGATTTAGAAGGGAAATACTTTCGTCTCTTACACCGCATCCTTTTTTTCGCGAGCAAACTTATATCGGTTTAGGAACGAACCATTTGGTGGGACTTCTTCACAGTCTTTTCCTTTGACGTCTCTTGCGTTTTTCTCCATTCACTTTTACCCAACCGAAATGATTTTTCCTTCTGGAATTCCTCGGTCTTCGGATCTCTTGCGGTCCAAGTTTCGCGATTTCCCATTTGCCGCTCCTGCACGGTATGCTGAAAAATTAAATTTCTCGTGGAACCTTTCCCAGCCGTACATTTTCGACTTCGTTAACGTACTGAGTCGCTACATTTTAAATTTTGATAGATTTTATAAATTCAATCGGGTTATGTTTTGACAACGAAACGATCAAATTTCTGCTACGGCTTAACTCGGTTTCAACTGATGTTTTTTATGCTGTGCAAAAGTAAATTTTTCATCCTTATTATCGTTTTACCGTCCGCGCATGTATTCCCCTTATTTCCAGCCTCCCTTAATGCTATCAATTCCATAATTCAGCCGGTTAAAAAAAAAAATGCCATTACTTTTGATGGCTCGCGATGTTTGCGACCGCATATTAAAATTCCAAGCTTATCCCTTTGCCTGAACATTTTGAATCTATCAAATTTTCATATATCCCCCAAGAGACAAATGCACCGATGCATGTGATTTGCATTATTAAGATTCTATTTTTTCATGCATTCAAACGTGCCCTTCTCAGCTCCCGAAATTTCGATGGATAGATATTTCTCTTCTTTGGTTCTGCAGCGGCATTCGACTTCTCGCCGAAAGCTCTCGTACGTTTTCCCGAACATGCGACATCTTTGTTTCGGATAACTTAACTTTGCAAATCTTTCGCACCGAAAACGGATGAGAAAGCGATGGAGAAAAGTATTTCCGAGTCCTGCGGCTGATTTCCGTGCCATTTCCAAAAATTTAATTCTCGGTCCCATCCTCCCCTCACGGGCACATCGCCCGGGTGCAAAGCGATTAACCTAACTTGAAGTTAGCACGTGCCCCGGCAAATCAAACGAAACCTCCTTATTTCCGGTATTTATTACCTTTATCTGATGGAAGCTTGGCCCTGCGCGATTCGCAGACGCTTAACATTTGGGTAAATTTCATCCGCTAAGCCGTGATAGAGTCGCTGAATCCGGTCCAAGATTGCGTCGACTGCTAACCGGCAGAAATTTCGATGAAGACGATTTGCTGCAATGTTCCGGGAGGTTCGTCGGGCGGTCGCAAACCTTAGAACCCAAACATGCGACGGCTTTTAATATCCGCGAGCGAAGAATTTTCGGACGGTGAGGATTGCACCAATAAAACCTCGGCCAAAGAGGAAATCTGCGGATCGTTTTAAATCACCTTCGAGGGAATGACATACCTTTACGACCTCTTCCCGAAGACGGAAGTCGCCACTTGCTTTAGCTCCCTGTGGAAGCTTTCATGCTCGGTTATTTGACACTTAATCGCTGTGCCAATACTTATCCGGGGTGGGAGCCGGATCGAAGCGTTGAAACGGCACGCCAGGGAGCAGTTGAAAGTGCAGCGCGGTCGAGCTTCCGCTGTACACGAACGCGGCAGCGCATGAGGAACCCCAATGTGAACCGTAGGTGCGCAATTCCGTTCCTGCGGCGAAGATAACGTTGAAACATTTTTAGTGGAATTTTCGAGAACGCGTCGAAGGAAAGGTTCGCGTATCTTCATCGATACACCGGTAGTGCTCCTCAAGCAAACGCCTCAATTAATTAGCCCCGTTCCCGTCCCTGCCTCGTGCTGTCTTTCCGCTGAAAGTGAAGAGTACGCTTAAGTAAAATTTTCAGCTGTTGTACCGAAGGGGCGAAAATTTTCCCAAGAGTTATTATACGACTACAGCAGTTCCGTCGCGGAAACTCAAACAAAACTGTGGTGAGGCTTAATTGAAAATTGCTCAGTGAATTGTTGCAGTAAGAAGACTAACAAAAGTGATGTCGAGCACGTTGCCCGAGCGTTTCCAACTCTCGTCTGCGTTACATTCATTATCTGTTTGCACTGCAGCATTGGCGCTGCCGGTCCGTGCGCGTCTGATGCACGTCGCCGCAGCTTTCGAGGGTTTCGCTTTGCGCCACCCGCGGATGAACCCGGGGAACATTTCGGTCTCGAAATCCGAATCACTCGTTCCTTCCGCGCATGTTACTTCCGTGCCCCATTTCCGATGCGAGTGAAAGAAAAAAAATTTTGCAAAATAATTTCTGCGGGCAAATCGACGTCGGCTTACGTTGCCGAAAGCGAGGGACAATGCGATTTTCGCGTGAAAGGATTTCGATTACGGAATCGTTTTAGCTAATGCAAATCGGATGTCTCTTGTTTTGTTGATCTTCCGCTTGACCCTTTTATTGGTGTTTCCCCGTGGCAAGTTCTGTGACGAACAAGAAGACAAAATGTAAATTTGGAATCGTTTGTCTTTTCGCTACTTGGTCAACAAGTCTGCTACTTAAACGATAAGATTAAAAGGAGGAATCTCCTCAAATTTACTTTGTCGGTGTTGGTTGTCGTTTAAACTCTCCACGGGGGTTCGCCGTCGCACCGTCAGAATTGAGAAATTTTCATACGCATATACATGTGCACGCATGTATTTGCACGTACACTAAAGCCGGTTGCTGACCCGTTGGTGGGAACGTCGAATGCGAACCTTTTTGAAACGGTGAAATTCGACGTCGCAAAAGAGCGGCAAGTCACATTTTTCGTTTGGAACACGAGGATTCGGAGTCGGAGTCGGGTACGCGGCAGAATTCATTTTGATCGTTCAACCGCCAAATCGAATCTTGCCCCTTTTTGGAAAATATGAAATATAATTTAACCGCGGTTCTCGTAGGAGGCAGCAGCCGAGAAGTCGTCGAACGAAATGTGAACGGTCGCGTTGTCCTTTTTACCGTAGTTCTCCCCAGTTTCAAATCAGAAGAGGAAAATGCAAATCTCCCCTTAAAAAAGAAAAACGAGCAGAAAGGGAAGAGCTTTCTGCTAATTGTTCGAGTAAGACAAAAATTTTAGGTTTCAAACTCCCTCATGTATATAAACGACTTGGACTCCGTTTCTGCCACCCCCATTTGCTTGATTTTCCGGGAGGGTGGATTGCTGTCGGTTGCGCGCTCCTTGAGCGTCTTTCGCCTCCGGAATTTTCCTTTAATTTCGCCTTGAACCTCTTTAATTTTGATCTATCTCGTAAATGCTCATTTTGAATTCTGAAAAAAAGTTTTTCCCTCTCTCGTTCCTTCACCCCCCCAGCCCTGCTCCTTACGAAAGCATAAAAATAACCGCGTGGTTAGCGTGAAGTCGCGCGTTTCCGACCGTCATTTTCTCGGCGAATTGTTAGGTTAATGTAATTAATGACTTTCCACTGTCTGTGCTCCGATGGGTTTTGTATTAAATGAAGAAAATGCACTTGGAACTACTGGAAAGCAAAGTAAATTTTCCATACAAATAGTGAATTAGAGTTTTCGCATTTCGAACTTCATTATTCAGCAATAGGCGAAAAGGAGGCCGATGCCTTTGTTCTCGTTTCCTCGTTTTGCGGGAAATATATTATCGGAGTTTTAAATCGGATTTCAAAAAATGAAGTTATTCGAATGTGAAATGCAAATATTTGGATAAAGTTTTAGGTTATTTTTGATGCGATTTTTCGGCGGGTGCCCCGGCATTTTCTGCTGTCGTTTAACCATCTTCAAATCTGTTCGGATTTAATCGTTTTCGCCTCTTACGTCGGAATAATTTTTCGTAACGTAGTAAATGTTTGTCGTTGTAAACTTTTTTTTCTGTAATGCCTTTTTACCACTTTTTCATTTTTCATTTCTAACTATGGCGAAAAATTCATAAGTCGCTGCTACATCGCTTCGCAATTGCTTCATTATCTGTTAACCATAAATATTTTTTTTTTTTTTTAATTGTAAATCCATTAATTTTGTCCACGTTCACATTATAGAAATTCATTTGTTAAAGAAACCCTTACGATCCTATTTTCCTTAGCAATATGTCTCTTTAACTTTGCTTTGATTGGTTGTATTTTTGAAATTGCCATCTTCTCTTAGTTTACTCTGTTTTTTCTTTGTTCTTCAACGCATTTTTAATCAGTAACAACATCGATTCGTCATTTTCTTGAAAGTTTACTTTGAAAAAAGACAATTACACCCGTACATTTTTATGCTTCATAAAAGTAGCTTGTGAATATTTTCTTCTTTGTTGGTAAAAGGAATGAGTTAAAAATTCTTAAGAATCCGATTCGAAGGAATATTTTATCTTTTTTGCAATGACTGACAGTGAAATATGGGGCAAAGCTTTCAGGCAATTTCTTTAAAAATGTCTTCACTATTATCCCTTCCATCTAATTATCCCTGAATGCATGATTTAGATGAATGTGAAAGTGTCGGTTTACGAAACCTTTTAATTTTACCTTTTTTTCCATTAATATTATACAGTAATTTAAGAAAAACACAAAAATTATCTTTTAACATATTTTGCAAACTTGTTTTTACATCTTGAGAATTTTCTCGGATGTACATGACTTGAAAAGAAAAAAGAAGAATCAAAAGATATGATTTTTGTAATGTAATTTCTTTCAAAATTAACTTTAATGTGAGTGCGTATATGCATCACGTTCATCTTTAGGTCCGAATTTTTCGATTTCGGGCATGTGACATATGTAATTCGGCTAAAATTCTTCGTACGGAAAAAGAAGGATGCATCCCAATAATTGATTCATTTCCACCAGTTATACAGTTTAAAATTAGGTTACATCAATATTATTCATATACTGCGTAATTTTGTTGCAATTCTTAACAAAATAATCTTCATCGCCAGAAGGGAAATTACATTAAAGAAAAGTTTTTAATAATAATGGCTGTACAGGCACTTTTAAACAATTATGTTGCCTTTTGCTTTAAGTTCACCGTAAAGTTAAAATTCTTGAAACCGCGTTTATCGTTAAATTGGTCCGTTTAATTACTTTATTGTTGTTCATCGTTCGTGATATATATAACGCGATGTGTATTTGCCGAAAAGTAGAATTTATTTAAAACTGTACTAATCTTTTTCTTTTTAGCGTTTAATAAAAAAAAAAAATGCAAGTAAAGTTCAGGTTTTTACTAAAACGATAAAGCTGGAAATATAGTTATCATGATTTTCGTTCATAATTGGCCGTCGTATAATGGAAAATTAAGTTTGATTAATGCATGAAAGGTTTTAAATTTTTCACTAGATGTTTGTGAAAATGAATATAAAAAAAAAAAAAAAAAAAAATCTTTTTTGTTAATAAATAATTTACATTCCAGATTTCATTTTCAAGACAAAAGATCGTTGATTCGAAAGAAATCAGGGCTTATGATGAATTTTTTTTTTTCGCCTTCCATCATTTATGGAAAATTCTAAAATCCCATTGAATTACAATGATCTGAAATTTCAATAGGAAAATCCGATAAAGTTATATAATCGAGTCTACACGGAAAAGGTATTTTCGCAAATGCAATTTGCCTTCTATTTTTCATTTTTAAGACATTTCTCCGTTTTTTTTCCCCCTTCCTCCCTAAAGGTTCTGTAATATTTTACAGCCATCAACTTCCATAAGCAGGATGATGACCAACTCTGAAATCGAACATCACCGCAACGACTCGTTCATTTTCCGATTAATATTCAGCCAAGAAGTTCCATTTTTGCGTGAATTTTTCAATTAAATAAACCTAAGGAATCGGGCACGCCGATTTCATACCTCAAAACATTCTTTCGCTTGCTAGCAAGTGATCTCATCTCCTATCATATCACTTTTAATTAAAATGGTTAAAGAGGATTCATTTAAAGCTTAAATAAATGCGGTGTGTATTTAAGTCTCCGAGGCGATATTAATCTGCAAGATTTTCCTCCCCTTTGCTCGGAGCTATTTAAATATGTTGTCTGGCATAAGTGAAAAAGGCTTTTCCTTACACATCCTTTAGTCATTTCATTTCATTTTCTTGACAATTTCCATTGAATTTTCATCGATGGGATACAGCGTTTAAATGGACTTACGGAGGTAATTCGGAGTCCTGCAGCTAAAACTTGATTTTATATACGGACATAAGTCCGGGTTCGTGCGGTCTGATGTAAAGCTGGTTCTAAAATTATTGTTAGCTTAGACGAGGATCATTTTAACGGTCCGGTGATCCGTAATCTCCCAGTTTAAAATCTTTAAAAGCCCTATTTCGAAATCGTTCGGAAACTATCTGCCTAATTTAGCGTGATACCTTTTCGGGGGTGAAATATTGGCATTCAGTACATTTAATTGAGATACCAAAGGGGTTAACAAATATAGCAGGTTTTCAGTTGCCCCCCCCCTTTGTTATTTCCAGAGGAATCGGCGTTTGTGATGACAAATCCGAAGTTATGCGCAGGGAGGGATGCAAACAAATTCGATAATTGAATTGTTCAGAAAATTCGGGGATGAAACCCACACCTTCGCCGGCAGTGAATCATACGACGTTCTTAAAAACGAATATTGAAAGAGTCGCGAATTGTTGGATGCGAATTGGATCCGCGTCAGCCATAACCGGAGAATTTGCATTTTTGCTGTATTATTTTTAAATGAAAAATAAATTCCCTTTTGTGCCAGTTGTAGAGCGAGGGCGGAAAAAGAAAATCTTCCTCCCGGACGGCTCACACGTATGCTTTTTAAGCGCATTCGAAAAAGCTTAAATTTCGTTCCAGATTCTGACTTGAACTTATCTTTCCGCCCTTTTTTTTCCTGTCGTCGTCGGCCGAATGAACCCCGGAGAAAAAAAGGAAAAATTTTTCGCATCGCATTTTAACCGGTTGCCTTCCTAGGACGGCTTTGTCATCGGGGTGACCTGCACGCGGGCAGTCCAGAGTTCGACTCCTTTGTGTGTCGGTCAGCGAAGGATCGAAAATCTCTTGGGCTTTCGTTCGGGGGGGGGGGGGGGGCCGCCCGGTGGCCTTTGAGAGTTGTCATCTTCGGTTTTTCCG
>JAOWBB010006783.1:0-18019 GCA_028565995.1 Ricinus marginatus
GGGGAACGCCGAACCAAGAAAAGCGTGAGTAATAATACACCAAAGGAGTTCGAAAGTTGGGTCGATCACCCTTGGAAAAGCAGGCGAGCGAACGTTCGTGTGATTAAGGTTTGAAAAAAAAAATATTTGAAAAATTGAAAAAGTGTCGAACGTCGGGCCGAGGAGACACCCGGCGCACCGACCGCGATCGTCCGTGGCGAAGCTTCGCGTTCGACGACGCAACTCTGTGGCACTTAACGGGAAAGGGTGGGGACCGCGTCGTAATGCGGCTCGGACGTGGCACCAGCGCGGCACGCATTCGGGAAAATCTTCAACCCAACACACTGCTCACGTGCCGAGTGTATAAACACGTCTTAAGAAAAATAAAAGATAGCAACAGACAAATTTTAAAAAAAAAAAACATCCAAATGACGCACTTTCGATCATTTACATATTTGTACAGTAAAGAAATCCAAAAATATATAAAACAACTTTTCGTTACACATCAAGGGGGTAAAGTCGCTTTCGCGGCTCAAAAATATTTTTCTTTTCTTTTTTTTTTCTAAAATAAGCAAAAATCTTTTCTTTTTGGAAACATCTCCCCTTACGTTCGCCGTTAAAAAACCCTGATGCAGTGCGGGCAAACATCTTTGGCAATGAAAAAAGCAAATCTAAATCGTTCGATTTCGGATCCGAGCGGAAGTTTGGATCAAATTTTCCTCTTTTCTTCCGGAAGCGCGTTCGCCGCCACGTTGGCCTCGCCTCGCCCGGTGCGGATCGCGTTTTTATCAAAAATAATTTTTTTTTTCTCTTTCTCAAAGTAGTCTCGGACGCGGCCTTCCGAGAGCGGTTTGGGAGAGGCCTCCGAGATTAGCGCGCCCTGCGACGCGAAGGCGGCGATTTTTATTTTCTTTTCAGTTTTTTTTTTTTTTTTTTAAATCGTTTTTTAAAGGATAAAATTTAATAAATCAGTCGTCTCAGAAAAGATATGTCACATTAAGATCCCGTTCAAAGCTAACCCGTATTGCTTGGTACCTGCCAGAATTAGTCCTTGTCGATGGGGCGAGAAAAAATTTACGCGAGTTCCATTTAGAGTGAATGCGGAAAATTTTTTTTTTTTGCACCCTTATTTTGACAGGTGAAAAACTCTCCCCGCGACACTTTGCGCACAGCAACTCGCGGTCACAACCGATGAACTTGCAAACGTTCGAAACCTGACGAATGCCTGGCTCCGAAACGGTTTTCTTTACCTTCAGGGGGCGGAGAGCGGAAAAATTCAAACGACTCGAAGGTTCGGATCGGAGGCGATCGGGCAACAGCTCAACAGCCGAAATTCATTTTTGTGCCTCTGCCATCCCGTCCAAAACGCGATTCGAGTCGAAAACAGCGGCCCTGTCGACCGGAAACAGCAAGGCGCTGACGAAAAATTAATTTCATTCGTGCGGAATTTGCGGCCCTTTACGATTCGGAATCTGGCCCAAACGGGAAACTTTTATTTGAGCGTGGAAAGAAAAAAATACATCAAAATTGCATCAACAAGAATCTTATAAAGTAGCTGAGGCAAACCCAAAGTCAACTCCATTTCAAACGTTAACAATCGACAAGCGTAAAAAGCAAAGAAATGGGCGGCAAAACGTGGTTCGCCCAAAGGAAAGCGACATCTTGAGCCTTGTCTTACATTTGGGTCTGCTCTGGTGACATGCGGTCGGTGCCGAATGCGTCGGAACCAGCCTAAAAATCAGGAGCTTTTCCGTTTCTTCGGCTTCGCGACGGGAAAGAGCTTCCGGGTGTTGGGAAAAACGAATGTCGCGCCTTCGCCGGAGGCACCAACGCGTTTCCTCTCCGATGCGGGAGGAAGTTGCAGAGAACGCGAGGGCTGACCGTCTGCGTTGCGTCCAGAGGACGCTGATGTGATTTCCAATGTGGAAGCGGGAGAAATCCTCAGCGGAGCTACCTGAGCCGTTCGCCGCACGGGTGCCTGCACCTCCCCGAGGTTTAACGAGTGCTGGAAAGGACGGCGTCCTCTCACGAAAACAGTGCAGTTCCCCGTCTCTGAGGGAGAGGAAGCAACGCGGAAGCCGAAACTGGAGGCAGATTCGTGTCTCACGGAGAGCTCAGATGAAAATATCAAATTTGGGCCTACGAAATGCATACGGGTTAAGGTTTCATCGTGTCACTCGCAGCTTGAACTTTACATTTCATCGCCATCGCTTAAAGACCGCGAATTCTTCCCAAACGAAACGGTTCGGTGCAAAAATTATCGTTAACAATGAATCCAAACGTAATGTTAATCCGTCAGAATTTTACCGTCGAGGGATCTGGCCCTGATTTCACAAGCTTTTGCATCCGAATGTTAATAACATCCCCGAAGCCAAGGGTTAACAAAACTGCGACAACTTTGTCTTTTATTGTGCATACTTCATCCGTGAATGTTGCTAAATCTCGACCCGCGAGCATCCTCCGTCACTACAACGAACAGGTCCAGCCGTCTCTCTACACGTTCGCGATCATCCCAAAGCCTATGAATGATTCCAAAACGGAAAAATCTGCCTACCGTCAGAACGGTTATAAATACGTATTTCCTTTAAAAAAATAATCTAAATTTTTATTTACACGATTAGTTTAACTTTGTAAAGTCTCTTCAAGTCTTAGATTTTATTAAAGGTAATTGATAAACGCCAATTTTATCTTTCACAATCGAATCAACAATAAAAAAAAAAAAAATAATACCCGAGCAGATCGAAATTAAATAAAACGGAGAACGATCTGCTACTTTGAGCCAACAACTTTGGTTTCATTAAGGGTGAATAGATAGATCATCAACAGAAATATAAAGATCTAAAAAAATATTGACTCAACCCATAATTGGGAAAACTAAAATTAACGAGGAAAAATAAATTTAAAGTAAGAACATTTATTGCTATACTTAAAGCCGTGCCAAAGCCCTTTCCGAAAAAATTAAAAGCTTTAAGTTTCTTGTACGTCAATACTAAATACAGATGCTTTTCAAAATCGTACCGATAATAACTGCTTCAAGCCGATTAAACGCTTTCAATACCCTTACAGTGGCGGCATATTCGGAATAATTACGTTCATATTACCTATCTAATTATTCCATTTAAACAAGGGAAAAAAACAAAAATAATTATTAATAAATAACGTGAACTTTTCAAAGTGGAATCTCGTATGCACAATTTGGAAGAAAGGAGAGAACGTTGTTTCAAGCGGAAATGGGAAGAGATTCCTATCTGTAGCAAAGACAATGGTGAATTCCGCGGCATGGAACATACACGAGGTACATGAGGTTAAGTTTTTCTTACATTATTTCTACGCAGGTTCGATTAATCTAAATTTTCTTCGTCTCAATGATTCTGGTTCGATTCCTTGTGCAAATTAATTTTCGGCATTTGTGAGTTGGAAAACTTACAGTCTAACGCTATTGGCTCCATCAGAATGAGCAATCCTCCCAGGACCATGCATGTTCCCATGAAATAAAAGCAAATGTTGTAGCTGCCGGTGATGTCGCGGAGATATCCTGAAAAATGGGAATATTAAATTAGTTTGGGACACGTTTGGCGAAATTTTCGGACGATTTATTTCGGTGTACCGAACGCAGCTGATGGAAGAATTAAATGTTATGAATGAATGCAACGGATTGAATGAAAATCTGAAATGCGAATCGGAGCGGAAAACGATTCAACGGAGATAGCCGACGTGGCACTAGAAAGGGGTTCCGGTCGAGTCGACTGAACAAACTTTCCTCACCGGTTAACGGAGGAACGGAAATCGCACCGAAGCTTTGGAAAAGACGAACCAAGCCGTAGGACGAACTGATTTTGTTCGTTCCGTAGTCGTCGGCCAGAAGAACGGGAACGAGAAGGAACCAGGAGCCGAGGCAGAGGCCGTAGATCCCGACCAGTGCCGCCAACACGTAATAGTTCTCCGCTGCGGGTATGACGAGAACCGCCAGTCCCGCACCGAAAATGCTGCAAAGAAAAACAAAGGAAAAGATTCGGAAGTCAACTTTTACGTCCAACTTCGAAGATGCTGTTCCTACCTGCTGATGTAACCTTTCTTCCTGTCGAATAACTTCCCGTCGGAAATCCATCCGAGTCCCAGGCGTCCCGTGAAGTCCAGTGCGGCGCTCACGACCATCAGAACTCCTGCTTCGCTTTTCGTGAAACCGGCCGACAAAGCGTAGGCCGGCAAGAAATAAAGCATGTACGGACAGCCCGTGGACATGAGCGTGACCGAGCAGCACATAGTGATGAACTTGACATTTTTCAACAGCGAGATATCGAGGTATTGCCGAATTCTTTCGGATATCGTTTTCTTTCTCCCAACCTGCGCTATCTCCGGTATGGCAGTCTGAAGGCTTTGGAGAATTTTCTCCTCGAGCTTTTTGTCTTTGTACACGCACGTCGAATCCGTGCTCAAATCTTCGACGCTGTGCAGTATGCTGCAGCTCCTTATGAAGATCGGCTTCACCTGCAGGAGCTCGCCAATTTTGTCCCTGTCCTCCTCCGTGTCGCTAAACGACAAAATGGGTCCTTCGTTTTGAACGGAATCCCCGTTGTGGCTGTCGTGGAAGGATGGGAAACTGCTGTTCTTGTGCAGGTTGGAAGCGTCTCCGCTCTTCGCCGGTTCGGCCGGTTGCTCGTTTATGAATAAGAACTCCAATTTTTTGGTAGACTGACCCTGCTCCGGATCCGGGCACTGAACCGTTATATCGACGCTAACGTGTTCGTTATGGATCGACTGCCCTTTGGCTTTTTCCACCAGTCTCTGATGAACTGCCAAAGGTCTGTATAGTGCGGCGCTGATGCAGACGTGCAGCATGCAGCCGCCAAGTATTAAGATCGTCCCGTGGAATCCGTACTTCACAATTAAATACTGGATAAATATCGGAAATATGAAGCTCCCCGCTGCCGTTCCGGATATGCATATGCCGTTTGCCAATGCTCTGTGCTTGTCGAAGTAGCGCGACACAATCAAGACCCCCGGCGTCGTGGAAAGACCACCTCCAATACCTGCAACATCAAATTAAATACATTATAAACGTTTCCCATTTGGAATGTAAATAAAATAGTGAATTCAATTACGGTGTACAAAAATTAAATCGGAAACCGGAACCGCAAAGGCAGGAAGGGCTTTCACCAAAATAAACAAAACCTTTTCTGTCAGCGTAAGAAAATTAAGGATTTTACTAGTGTACCAAAAAACCGGGAAACCCGATTGCATCAACCAAGTAAAAGGATGCGAAAAGAAAACAAAAAAAATAATGTGCGCCAACCAGCAATAAATATCGGAACCTCATGTTGTATGCAAAACTCGCATTAATAATTATATTTGTCGTCTTCCTATTGATTTATATTTCAGCGGCGAATGGGGAGGAAGGCAGGAGAAAAGTTTTCCCATCTCGATGAATAAAGGGAAAGACCCATTTTGCGGCACTTAAAAATAAACGGAGCGATCCCGAATTCTTGCGCAGTGGGAAGAGGAAACCGGGGATTCGTGTGGGTGCATCGTAGCAGTAGAAATCTTCGCATTCGCATGACGGACCCGAAACCCCACCGGAAGCAACCCCGAAAACCTCGAAACCCAACCCAAACGAAGGCTCCGGCAAGGATCGGGTTACGCAAGCGAATCATTCGACGTGGTACCACCATGCAGCGGTTTTTCCCGGCATTTTTATTTTTCGAAAAAATACAGAAATTGTACACGGGAAATTACAAATAAAATCGAATGAATGAAATTGGTCACCGTACGATCAGTTAAACTGCATTCGCGTACCTGCGACAACTGATCGCAGAAATTGTGTTCAACTCTTTCTTCTTTTTTCACGTCCTTTGTCGCAGCGTGTGGACGGTTAGCTTGTCATCCTGTACACAAACACATATATATACATGACAACAAAAATTTGTTTTTCTGATGTGGAAATCTTAAATAAATCAAATGTAACAATTTCATGATCTCTCACATTGTCTGACTTGCACTTAATTATTTGTTTTCACCTAACAAGATTGAAACAAAAAGAAAAACCTATATATAAAAGCGAAAAATTCTTTTACGTATAGGCTATATATTTAATATCTTAATATCAGAATAGGCGTTTTTAAATATGTAAAATATCAGCTAAAAATATATCACAATTAGCATTATAACCGCAGATGGTTAATAGATTAGACAATGAATGTATATATATATAACGTCATGAGTTTCCGATTACAATTTGCATTACACATCGTATAATGGATTAATATGCCGTTTGCTGCCGTACTTAAATTTTTTCGTTTTTCTTGGGGAAAATTTTTTTCTATTCCCCGACATGATTTCAAATGACGAGATTCACTGAAGACGGAGTGTACCCGAGTGCAAAATGCGTCATTCGCTCCGTTTTTCAATACAGATTTGTATGCATATTCGTGAGATCAAAATAATCGAAATATCCGAAAAATGACATCGACATTAATAAAGAAAAATAGGGAAAGCGCTCGACGGGAACGGGGCATTCCCCGGAGGGCTGCAGAGCGAGGAGGAAAATCGTCACGAAATTTCCCGACCCCCCGCAAGAAAGTATCGTGCACGAAACGAATGCGTTAAACCGCAAACAGACATGCAATGTTTTTGGTGGCGTCGAAAAAGGTGGTCGCACCGTGTATGACCGGGGCGTACATTAACCCTGCACGGATTATCCACATGCGACGAGGCCGTCAAAGATGATACGAAACTTCTTCCTCCTCCGTACGTGCTGGATTTGTGACGATCCTCCTCGTACAGGAGCAACACATCAAAATCACGTCAGGATTCCGCTCGCAGTTGATGCATGCCTTTGCGCTCTCCGAATCAACGGCTGATTCATAACATTATTCTTATTTCAAAATGAGAACAATAACAATCGTTCTGAAGTTAAAAAAAAATGCTGATTTATAACGAAATCCCTTTGTGAAAAACCGGTAAATTTCATTTTTATTACGAACCGGGTGCTTACCCGTCAGGAGGCCGAAGCTGAAGAGGAGATGAAGGGAGTTGGTCGCGAAGTAGCTCGATATGAGTCCGACGGAGCAGAACAATCCGCCGAAGAACACCACAGATCGGCAATTGAATTTCTGGCATAATGCACTTGTAACGGGGGCTGCAACAGATAGAGAAAAAGAGAGAAGAAGCAAAAATTAAAAAATACAAAAATCACATCGCGAATCAAGAAAAGCGAATGTACATAATAACATTGTGCTCGGATTAACGATTTTGTATTAAGTTCCCGGTCGAAATCATCGTTAAGGGCAAAACGTGACAGGAATGGCACCGCCGGTGTGAAAAACAATTTTCGGCGCTAAAATTCGACGACGTGGGAGCTTGCCCGGGGGTGAGGAAAAGGCGGGGCGAAGGCAACCCCTTGTGACAACTTCTTAATTTACGGCCCGGCAAGGAGAGAAAAAGAAAGGGAGAAAAAAAAGCTTCATTTTACCGATAAATCGTCGAAATTTCAACGACAGAATCAAACAAAATCCGAAACGTCAAGATTTTGATATTGACCGGGCGAATTCATCTCAGGTTTCGGCCCTTTTCGAACCTTGCATTCTGTTGTTCTCTCGTTGTTTACAGAAAAGAAAAAAATCAAATTAATTAATTAAACCTCCTGATAAATAGTTAACACAAGTCCAGCAAAAACTTAACCAAATCCTCAACAAACGAGGTTAAATTGTAAAATCCGTTCTGGAAAGGACCTGGCCACATATGTCACGCTTTCTGTGCTCTTACATAATGATCAGAACAAGTTCATAAGTAATTGTTAAACAAATAAATATTTAACGAATGCGAAATAACCAAATATTATGACCGCAGTTAAGCTACGGATATTTTGCGTTTCGTTTCCGCTATATATTCAAAATGAAATTGAAGAAAAATATCATTAATATTGGATTTTCATTCCTCAAGACGATCAGCAAGCAATTCGAAAGGTCCAGCCATTTAGGTGAATGCTGGAAAACCCATCAAAAAGTGACCTTTCATTATTTAAATGTCAGCATTTGTGGCGTTCGAGCACTCCGGTATTTGTTAGCTTTTACGTGTGTGGAAATGGCAAGGTTTTTTTATGTGTCAGGAAGAACGTGAACGCATCTTTCATCCTCCGCATTCTGCCGCGGAATACAATCTGATTCTATTAATATAAATAGGATTCTTCTTTCTTCAGAGAGTTCTCTCTGAAAGGCCGTCTCTATAAAAAGAAATCGTATTGCATGATTATTTCTCAGATGGTCCTTTCCAGAAACCTCAATATAATAACTTTTATGTAAAGGGAGATATCTTACTCGGATTCGCATTACCTAAAGCAAGGCAAAGCGTGGACAGAATAGCCGGAATCCAGGCAGCCACCACCGTGCTGGTGTCGGCGAAAGCCTCCATAACCTCCACGAAAAGCACTCCGTACGACTTGACCAATCCGGACACCCAAAACTGCACGAGAAAGGCACCGACGACCACGGCCCACCCGTAGCCGCCGTCGGGTGGCCTGAACCTTCGTACCCGGGCCCTCCTTTCCGCTTCCCGCAGCTTCCGAGCGATCTTTTTCGTTTTCAGCTCGTGGGATATCGCAATGAGCGGACGAGCCGTCAGACTGGATATCGTCAAGTGATTTTCGTTGTCCTCGTCGTCGCAGGTATCGTAGCTCAAGTCCTTCACCAGGATGGGACAGTGCCGGAGCTGAGCCTCGTTTGCGACGGCGGTCAAATTGAAAGTGGCGCCAGCCGTGGATGGCAGCACGAGCGAACATGGACGGACGAGAGACTTCACGCTGTCTTCTCTCTCCATCGCCTCCGTTCGGGAGCACTCCTCGTCCGTCCTGGAGGTCGCGAGCGGGAGAATGTCGCTTCGGGCGTCCAATGCGTCGGCGGCGTCGCCCTTTGACGGAAGCAGGTCACGTTCGCGAAGGGAATCTGGCACGGGAGCGGAGAGCACGGAGAAATGGGAGCCGTGGAGCCATTCGTTCATGTTTTCGTCTCTCGGATCTCCTCCGAACGCGTTTGACGCGACGGGGATTCCATTTTCATTGCCGCGACAGTTTGGATTCTTTTTGCCGTCGTTTAGCTCCGGTTGTAAAACACCCCTGCTCGATGACATCGTCTTGTCCGATCGAAATTGTAACTGAAACACTTCACTACCGCCGTTTCGATTTTTGACGCTTCGTTTCTCGAATATAAATATATTTCGCTTGAAACCATATCAATCCCGAACGATTACACTACTTCCAATCCTTTGACGTTCGCGATCATCGGAAAACTGAGAGGCGCCTGCGCCGGAATCCGGAGCCTTCCAATTCTCAATCGATAACCTTCCTTCCCCGATTTACCACCCGACAGCCCGCGACAGATCCTCCACAACGCAACAGAGCCTTTCCAGACTGGGCCAACGCGATTTCCCTTGCTGACTATCATTTTTCATCAAGCGATGGGTCACACGTCACCCGAGAAAGGACATCACTTCTCCATGGCGACATCTGCTGCACGTTTCGAATCGCGCACTTTTCGATTTTAAATCGCGGGCGAGAAACGGAATCGGCGCATAAGCAGGGAAAGGTACGCATGCATCCCTTCCCGGTAGGTAATCTCGAAAGCTTGAAATATTAAGATTCTGCCGAAAAAGCGAGATTCCACTCGAGGAAAATGAACGCGACACAAGATCCGTTTGCAAGACCCCACAAAAATAGCAACGACAAATGCTTTCGACGGTAAAAATATATATTCAAAATACAGCAGGGCTGACGTCAGTGCTTAGAAGATGAGCAGCATGTACAGTGTACCCCGCATCAATTCATTCGGCCGCGATAGAAGCGGAACTCGCCTGATCGTGAAAATTTAATTTTTTACATTATAAAAACAAATTTCGTTGCTGACAAGAAAAAGAAAGGAAAACTATTTCAAAATCTCACGAAGGCTGATGCTGTCGTTAAAATTTTCGCACAGCCCCCGATGAATAATTTCAGAAACTGCTTTTTAATTTTGTTTTTTTAAAAGAAAAGCATTAAAAACTTTTCTTATTGGATTTCTCGTGGTGGAACCACACAGAAAAAGTTTAATGCCGTGCACAATTGCGTGGCATCATCAGTCCCAACTCATGCAAAATCGCTAAGATTTCCAAAAACGTAAAAATAAAACATTTATAGTTTAAAAATCGATAATAATTAAAAATTAAAAATTCCGCAGATAAACTCCCGCATCACACGACAGTTTTTGTGTGTGTGTATCGATTAAGCAAACACACAGATGGTGTTTGCTGGGGACTTTCACCCTTTTTAACTTTAACTTTTGTTTCGTTGGAAAGCTACAAGCAAAAGGTTTCCCTCGCGAGATCATCCACTAGTTAAAAAGCGGATGAAAAAGAAAGCTTCGACTAAACTGCTGCCAAAATGTAAATTTTCTCGCTCGGAGGTAAGAATTATGAAAAAAGATAATGGCATTATCGCATTGCAGAAAGTGAGATTCAAGAATTCATGATTTAAAAAAATTCGTTTAATCCATATTTGCTCCACGAAAATATTCTTTCATTTATATATATAAAATTAAAATTAAATTTTATCTAGTTAAAGTAAATACGACTAAGAATTTGTAATTCTACTTGTGTCTAGGTAGATTTCATGTCGAAACGAAAAATATCGTGGATGGCTCGACGAATTTTCATTATTTCAATTAAAGTGGTAAATTTTTACATTTTCGTTTCGGTCTATGAAATTCTAAAATAAATTTAAAAACCTAAAATTTTTTTATTATAAAAACATCACGATGAAAATTTAAAAGTCTAAAAATTGAAAAAAAATGAAGGATGTCAAAAATTGCGCCATTTGTGTGTCACACTCGTTGACAAAGTATGACAGAGAGTGTTGTTCAATTAAAAGTTATGAATAAAAGCTCCCACAGTTAAGAATTATACATAAAATAATCCAAGTTTCTTAATTCATAAGAAAATTTGATTTAAACTAATGGGGTTGGCATCTGTCTTCATTCTCAAATAAGAAGTGGTTCATGAATGAATCACAATCTAACTGAGGAAATCACCTAACCAATAAGAGAAAAAAAAATATAATCTTATTAACAACAACTCAAAATGTGGTTAATCCATAAAGTTGTTTCCCGTGGTTAACACTTGCTGCGTTTAAATGATCTTTGGCTGAAAATTCCCTGTATAAATAAGACCAAAAGCAAATGGAAATTCTGGAATCAGATCGTCTTGCACAGTATAAAGTTTCGACTGTATTGGCAGATATCCTCGGGACAAGACTTTCTCCAGCAAATAACAAGAAAAGGATCATCTCAATTTTGAAACGAAGCAGTTGCGACTATCGCAGAAACCGAAAATTATGAATTTGAAAGCTGCGACATCATCTTTCATTCTCCAAAATACGACGTGAAAAGAAATTATTGTAATTTTCATTGCCATTAATTTATAATCAACTGCTGCAACTTGAAGGAAGAAAAAAGTCTGCAAGACACACGTCTAAAAAGTAAATTTGAGAAATCAGTGAAATAAAACTAAAATACGTTGTACATAGATTCCAGAGCATTTCCTTAAATGTATTAATTCACTTTTCCAATCAACACATTTCTATTTACCTCAATTTCCATGCTGAACTTTATCTGTTGTGATCCATAAGTTCCACATCTGCAACTTTTGATTATTTTCAGCAATAAAGAAATGATTGCAAGAGTTCACACTATTTCAATTTTCAAACACAAAAGATTTTTCTTACAATGAATATTGCATCAAATGGCAAATGTTCATCAAATGGATAGGGTAATTTCATAATGGTATTATATTCTGAAACTATAAAATTTAAAAGGAACAGATTAGTTTTATTAATTTATTAATTGCAAGCCACTGGATCAATTCAGGAAGTTATAATAAATATTGTTTTATTTAAATATTTAATACTAAAAAAATTAATTTTCAGTGTTAATTATAATATTTAATACTAAGTTCATCCCCTACATATTTTCTATTATCATGTGCATACTAAATAATGGGAAGATAGTGTTAAAAAATTGAAGAGTTATACACATTCATTTTTGTTTTCTTAACATTTAACTTTTCATAATGTTCATTTGTAAAACAATGTGATACTTTCCTTATTTAATACAACCTTATTATTTCAAAGTACTTTTAAAGTTTAAATTATTTATGAATTAGCAACATACAAATCTGGAAAACAAAAAAAACATTGGCAATACATCAGGAATTATAAAAATAAATGAAAATTTGAATCACACTGAAAATGCTAAAACAAGAGAAAACAACAAGAATTAAAGATGAACTAAGTACAAAATGCTTCAGTCAATGTTGTACTGAGGTGTAAAAGAATTTACTAACCTTATATACAATGCAAAGCCAAAATCTCAGATTTGAACTGACTTCCACTATTTAAGTGGATCTGTGTAATTTAAGTGGATTAAGACTATCTGTCTTTCTCCAAATCGCATGCTTTTTCTTCTTGTTGATCAAGCTGATAATTCAGACTGAGCATTTTGCCTGTGCAACTGTCACACTACAAACAAAAATTTAAATATTAAAAATAAAATCTTTCTAGGTTTGATAACTCCATAGTTAAACAATATTAAAGAGCAGGTGATTTTGGATTATTTATGAAATATCTTATTTACAAGCACAGCAGGATCCAAGTAACAATCTAAATTAATTCAAAATCATTTTATATTATTAAATTTTTAACTGTTTATGTAATTTTTTAAGTTTTCCACATGCTGAAAATATTTTAAAACAATTTAAAACCCACACTTTGTGAAGTTGCAGGGTAAAAGATGGAAAAAAATTTACTGAAATTGTGTTGAGAAAAAACAGTTTTGTTTCCAGTTAAATTACAATTATATAGACTTTTTTTTTCAATTGATATGATAGCTATTTAACATGTAAAGAAAAAAAACAGATGTTGGAAATTTTTTTTCTTCAATACCTGAAACATGAATTAATTCACACCGTGCGATGTAAACAGATGCAAAATATTTTTTCCTCATTTCCCATCAATCACGGTCATTGTGAAACTTAATAATGAAGACGATACAATTCAAGATCCGCGGTTTCTGTAAGAAAAAACATAACGTTCTCATGTAAAAAACATTATCAACCATTTGACGTGTAAAAGCATGAAACATCGTGTGGGAAGAAAAATTTTTCCCCCCATTTCAAGGGAAATACCTAAAAACTCTAGATCTGTGGTGATAGAATGAAAATAAAAATGATGGTAAAGTACTTCGAAGAAAGAAATAAACGACGTAAGACTCCATTTTCAAAGAAAAAACCACGGCCTTCTATGTTCGCAATAATAAAAACATTCCCTGTAAACCACATTCCAGTAAAATTTTATGATGGACAGACAATACTTATGTTTTATCAACAGTTTTGTACACAATTTCTTTGCATGCAAACACGATTTTCACCATTTAATAAAAAAATATTTTTTACAATTCTATCCAAAATAACTCCAGCTTCATAGCTATGGCCGGTATTGTGATAAACATCGGAAAATAGAGAAAGTTGAACAATTCAAATTGAACGACTTCAGAGCGACAGAATTGTTACGATATTCAGTTTGTCATCAGATGAAAAAAAATTTATTTATTTTTTGTAGTTATGAGTCAAATTAATAGCATATATTGATTTATGCAAAGGCATGAATATTTGGAATTTAGTTCGAAGTATGGCAAATAATATTTTTTTACACTAAAAGTAACGAAATCAAATTAATTTAAAGTTCCTCGGAGACGAGTCTACTATTCTCTCTTCGAGAGATATAATTGTCATTGGTCTTGAGTATTTAGTAATTTTTAAAAAGAAAAAATCAAACTTGAAATGTATTATTTCTTTTATTTTTTTAGGATGCGGAATTAAAGTATTTCTCGGACTTTCAACGGCTTTTATTAACAGGACAATCAAATAAAGTTCTTTTTTTCTTGATTCATCTTTGCCATTAAACTTATTTGGTGGAATTTCTTACCTGTTGTTTCAAATTAAAATTCACCTTCATTTTCGGACGGAAACGATCGCCATTTTGAAACAATATTTTTTGTTTTTTTGCTTGTTTGAAGAAAAAGTACCTCTTCAAACCTGAAAGTGTACATGTAAAAAATGAACTGCTCTTTGTTCTCCGATCTAGCCTCTTTTTTGAGAATCGAAAGATTCATTGGTAATAAAAAAATCGCGCATCCGAGCAAGTCCTTTTATCGCTAATGCTCGCCAAGTCATTTTACCGCAGGCCATCCTGCGAGCGAAGATGGATTTTAAAATTATTGCCGCTTTGATTTCCTCTCCCGCTTCTCTCCTACGTAATTTCTATTACATTTTGTGAGCATCCGAATGTTTTAAGTGTTACAAATCCAACCACAAAAGCGAGAAATTGTTGTTTTTAGTTTTTTCCGTGGCAGAACTTCACCAGGCTTTCGTTCAAAGCCTCCAGGATAAAATTTTTTCTTTAGAAAAGCCTTCTCGGTTACGAGGAAAAAAAATGGCGGAAACTTAATCAGATTTTTTGACGTTAGGAGGTTTTAAATTTCGCTTCGAAATCCGTTGATTGATCTGGACTGAAAACCGAAAAAGATTGACCCTTAAAGGAAAAGGATCAATCACGGAAAACTGCGGACACGGCAGTAAATTCAGTAATTCAACTTTTAAATGCAGGTAAATTATGTGAGAAAGCTTTCACCACGGCCAGGAGCAATTTAATTTCATTGCGAAGATTGAAAGCCACATTACTACGTGGCAATCTACAATAATTGGAAAAAAATTTTTTTCCTTTTATAACGATCTAATTTTTCCGTTGATATGACCGAGATACACTGTTTATAAATCTCAAAAACTTTAGAATGGAAACTGATTTAACAACATTAACCTCATCACGTCCATTTTATATTTTTTTTTAAAGTGTATTTTACAACACACATGCACAATTTTCCATGTTAACCACAGGATTTTGATTTCACAATATCAAATCGGATTTATATTGCAAAAACGTATAGGAATGAAAAAATGAAATTAGTTGCCTAACAATTATATATTTTTATTTACATACGTTCTTACGAATGAGAGACGGAGAAAGGATAAGGGATAGGCTCGGAAAGGAGCTTGATAATTAAATATTAAGTTTCGATATTTGCTTATTTTCATCGCAACGACAGAAAAACGTAAAGTACAAATTTCGTAACTTTAAAAAAAAAAAAATTCTAATATTGACTAAAACAATTTAAACCGACGTAAATTTAAATATTCGGGGGCAATTGGCGCAACATAATTAATAATCTATTTCACAAAGATTAAAAATTAAATTTATTCTTACAATCAAGATGCATATCATTAAGGCACGATTTTTTTTTTTTTGTTTACATTCATTTTTCTTTTTGAGTTTTCGACAGTTAAACGCGGTAACATAAAACGTTAAAATAATTAACTTTGATTAAATCATAATTTCAAATAATTAAAAAAAAAAAATCAGTTGTACACTGGAAATAGGCCTCAAGCACACAACTCATTCGTATGCAGTCACGTTAGTTTCCGGTGGCCGGACAGAATTACACAAGAGTACACCATTAAATACAGAAATTCGATACAAAATAACAGCATAATAATTTTTTCATTTTACGCGGATTCGAGGCCTCAGCATCAAACTGCACCGATTTTCGCCTGACGAACCATTGGATCCGTGAGTGAGTAAAGTCTCCAAGGCTTTCGTCTCAAAAGAACCGACATACCGGATTCATAGTGTTCTGGTTAATGCATTCATCTGCTGTTATATGCCACGATACATTACAGTCCAGTTCATACTTGATGCATTCCCAAAAAACAAAAAAAAAAAAAAAAAAAAAACAATTTTCGAATCCTTACATTTTAACAGTTTTTTGTTTCTACATGTTAAAAACATTTAATCGCAATTCAGGGTGTGTTTTTCGATTACATTAATAATTCAGATTAAGGCTGCGATTGAAATGGAATGATTCAACGAACCAATCATTCTCATCGGCCTATTCCAAACGAGATACATAAAAATAATAGAAAAAAAAAAAAAAAAAAGAGATTGATCGCCGCGATCCAGCCCAGGCAAAGCCTCAAATGCTTTGGCGAACAAATTTCGGTTCTAAGCCCTGGAAAGACGTCACATTCGAGTGCAAACCGAACGCGATCTTTTAAGGCGTTGCCGCTTGCTTAATCGCGCAAAATTTTTTTACAATGACGAAAAGAAATAACATCAATAATAAATAAATTTATATTTTTTGTTACTTAATTTGACTCGTTATTTAATTTAGGTTATTATATATATAATTCTATCTTCGCTTTGAACGGGAGGTAGGCTGTTTCCACTTCAGCATGTCTGTTTCACCGCTAGAAGGTAGTCCTCGAGCACGCGTCCACTCTCGCTAGGTCCTGAGGTTCGTTTTCGGCAATCGAACTCAAGACCTGAGGCCTTCCTCATCCGAAGTAGTACTGACTATTTCCATATCTGTTAAAACTTCTAGGGGCACTTATGTTATCACGCTCTACCCTTATTTCGCTGAACTGGACGACGTCCGCAGCGTGGGTAGCCGGAGTGTGATACGTCGACGTTTCCATCGAGGATATATTTGGTATTGCTGCCGAGGTGGCCGCAAGATTGATGTCGGCCTCTATTTCGCTGTTCTCGTCTCCGAAGCCTGAAAAACAAAATTTCTTTTTTTTCTTTTTTTTTTTATTTTTCCATTCTTTCCCCGCAGCGAAGCGAGATTCCAAAAGAAAAATGTCGGGCAAGATCGAGCCAATTCCAGCTCACCCAGTCGCGTGGGTTTTTGCATCCACGGTTCTGTTCGACGCGGCCGAGAATGCCGTTTTCCCGGGAGTCACCCACAGGATAAACGGAAGCGATTCTCCGATCGAACATTACGTTTTTCGATCCTGGTCCGGGAATGTAATCCCGGTTATCCGAACCCGGGAGTTCGGGAAGTTATTGCGGGTGGAAAGTGTGAATGCGGATCGGCAGAGACAGAAATATATTTAATATCAAACCTCTTGGAGACCGTACAAAAGGCGGAAAGCATGTTAGGTGGATTACAGTTAGCATATCACGCATAATTAACGCCGTGACCGAAAGTTATTACGGCAGGCGAGGAGCGTCGCCCGTAAGACCAGATTAGATGTCTTCCTTATTACGATACTAATCCCCGGGATATAAAAGATGCTTTATACATAAAGTTATATTCCGTTTGTTAAAAGAATTTATCGTGCATTTGTTTTTAACAGCGATGGTTGTTCTCTAACAGTCATTTTAATATTGTCTATTGTTTCTCAGTTGTCTTTTATAAGTAAATTTTATGCAAATAAAATGTTCCGGCTATAACTTTTTGATTTATATTCATTAAAGACGTTTAAAAAGATTTTGCAAACGGGGAGTATTAATTTGTGCCCCGGAATGTTTGTGAGATACAGATCCCGGGGAAAAGGATTTCTTATCCATATTCGACCGTTCCGGAACCTTATCCCGATCCTTTACACCGGAGGAATCGTTTCTTTGGTTCCCTCTCAAACTTAACCTAAAAAAAAAAAAAAAAAAATGGAGACAAATTCGGTTATTTTCCCTTTTAGCGCGGATTTTAAATTCGTCCCAAAAACCACGTTCATAAAATGACAACGTCGCATTTTGCCGTTTCAGGTTTGGTCCCGGAGAAAGGAACAGAAATTTGCGGACTGCACATACGAACGGTAGACTGCTGCTAAGGTCTCCGAGGAGTTGACCGTAACCAAAGTTCGGTTTAACTCGTTTTGGTATGTTTGCACGTGTCGCGGGCAGAGCTTGCGGGTTCCCCGGCTGTTGGTGCCAGCGTCGATCGGGCAAAGTGAGAAGAAAGATTTTCCGTCTTCGCGAGATTCGCTTCCGGAATCTTGCCTCAGGCACAACTTCGTCGGATTTATAAACTCGTGATTAAAGCTGAAAACTATAAATCGGATTTCACAAAACTCAATCTCTTAAATACTTTCAACGAGAGAGTTTTCATTATTCGTAGACAGTCGTTCCCCC
>JAOWBB010006784.1:0-17995 GCA_028565995.1 Ricinus marginatus
TATTTTATATAATATTTATATATTTATTTATATATTTATATAAATAAATAATTTATTTTTTATATAATATTTAAAGATGAAATACATTTCATTAATAATAACAGCAAAATAAAATGATTTTTATCATATTTTTATAATTTTTACTACACTATTATTATTACATTTTTTTACACCATTTTTACATATTTTAAAGAATCAAATTTTCTTTAGTTAGTTTTTGTTGTAAATAAAAAATTTAATTTTTTGAAATAAATCTGTATTTAATAAATTTATGGTTTTTTATTTTATTTTTATTCTTTAAGAAAATTTCATTCACACTCAATTAATGTTTAAATGAATACAGTTTATATTTGAATTTGTATATTAATTAAAATTGTTACATATCATGAAACATATAATCTGTAACTGTTTATTAAATTTTTTCTTACATACATCCTATATTATGTTGGTATTTTACATAAATTTATTTTAATCATGAATTAATCAAATTTCAGGGGAAGAAAGATGTTGCACAAGTTTTTAATAATATATTAAGACGACAAATAGGTACAAGATCACCAACTGTTGAATACACATGCACAAAACCAGAAATTCTTTTTACTCTCATGAGGGGATATGAACATCAAGAAATAGCATTAAATTGTGGCACAATGCTTAGAGAATGTGCTCGATATGAAGCTTTGGCAAAAATTATGTTATATTCTGAAGATTTTTTCAACTTCTTCAGATATGTTGAAGTTTCCACATTTGATATTGCATCTGATGCATTTTCCACTTTTAAGGTACTTTCATTTAATATCTTTTTGTTTTAAAAAATTTAAAAAGACATTAATTTTTTTGAGTTTAATTGGAAACCTGTTTTGCTCATTATTCCAATAAATGGCAATGAAACATAAATTTCTTTTTTACAGGAACTTCTAACAAGGCATAAAGTTTTATGTGCAGAGTTTTTAGAAGCGAATTATGATAAAGTATTTACTCATTATCAGAGATTACTAAATTCTGAAAATTATGTAACCAGGCGACAGAGTCTCAAACTTTTGGGTGAACTTCTTTTAGATCGTCATAACTTTGCCGTAATGACGCGATATATTTCTAGCCCGGATAATTTGAAGCTAATGATGAACATGCTCAAAGAGAAATCCCGTAATATTCAATTTGAAGCTTTTCATGTCTTTAAAGTAAGTATTTCTTTAAGTTTTTTATTAGTTTTTAATTTTGTAAATGAAAATAATTTTGCATTAATTTCCAATTTATTTATAAATTTTACATTTCTATATAGTATAAGATTGAACTATTATTAAACTTCCTATAAATAAGATTTGATCATTTAAAAGTGGATATTCATTTTAAGAATCAGAAAATTATTACTTTATTTCTTTTTTTCATAATATTTTTTTCAAACGGACATTCATGAAATGTACTAAAATGACGGATGTGGATTTAAAAGTAACATTTCAGAATAAGAAATTTTACAATGCTCATGCCAAAGGATGAGCAAATAATGATTGAAATGAATTAAAATTAAAAATTTTTGCATTTTTGAATTGTATAAAAAGATAATAATTTTATCTATTGATTAAGAGGTAAAGAAGTTTTTAATGATACTCAAATTATTTAAGTAAATTTCTAAAGAAAGTAAAAGCCACTTTTAAGTATATTTACCAACAACAAAAACATATTCATCTATAATTAATTTTTCATAATTTTTTTTGCTTTAGGTGTTCGTGGCAAACCCAAACAAACCCAAACCAATTTTAGATATTTTATTGAGGAATCAGGAAAAATTGGTGGAATTTTTGACCAGGTTTCATACAGATCGTTCGGAAGATGAACAATTTAATGATGAGAAGGCTTATCTCATTAAACAAATAAAAGAACTGAAGCCTATAACAGAACACTAGCAATGAATCCTAATAAGTATTGTCATCTGCAATCAAAATCAACATAACTTGAGGTCATCTCCAAGAATAAAGTAAAGGCTTCGAAAACTACATTATATTGTAGGGAGTAAAATAAAAAAGAATCTTATATTTTCACAAATCACAATTTTTTTCGTCTTCCCAGTCTGTAACTAGGAATTTTTAAGGGGTTCAGTGGTTGACTTAAAAATTGTCTCTGCACATTATTTTTCTCCCCTACAGCCGATTTGTCAATTCCTTTTATTATTTACGATATTTAGAATCGGATTTAATGAAATCGCAAAATTTTTAAATGTAGGAAGTTTGAAATTTAAATAATAATTTTATTTAAAGGGCATATGGTAAAAAAATAAATGGATATGAAATGATGAAGAATGTAAATGAATTTATTTTGAAATTTCCTATTTGCGAATCTAATCAAATACTAGATTTTTAAGCTTTAATTACAGTCATAAAAATCGCAAATAAATCAGCTTTATGTATATTTTGTGTTAGGTAAAATTTAAAAAAGAAAATAGAAAGCAATATTTAAATAGGAATTTCATTATTTCTTTCCATATAGTAAAATTCCTATAAGGTACTAATTAATTAAACCTAATAAGTTTTTCTTTATGTTTCAAATTAAATTTTAATTTTGTTTTTTTACTTTAATTGTAATTCATAGACTGAACTCAAGTTATATATTTAGAACATTAATGAAAATTCATCAATTTTGAATGATCTTAAACGCCTTTGAAATGTGTAATGTAATTAAATTGTCGTATTTTCTAATTTAAAGCAATATAAGCCGAATTTTTTTGTGAGCAGTGGATTGAAGAGTTCCAGCTAATCATGTACTTTGGTACAGAATTAAATGCCATTCAATTGTGAAGTACCAGATGTTAATTTTTTTATTTAAACTTTGTTGCATGACCTCAGGTTGCGTTTCGACTTTTTATGGCAAAAGTAAATACAATTTATTTATTTTATTCTAATTTTTTTGTTAAGCTTTATGGTTAGTTTTAAAAAAATGTTAAAACTTAATGGCATACTTTCCAATACCCTACAGAAAATAGTGTTGTCTGTTAATTGTTCCATTTTTTTCTAATAAATTTAATCAGTTTTAAAAAGCGAGGTCATACGAAAAAATTGAGAAAATTTAATTTTAAAAATTTAGTATTGTTCATTATTTAAGTCATTTTACTCTAAAGTTGATGTATAAAAATATCGCTTTTAATCATAACAGGATGACACGATTTTCTTTCAGTCATTTTAATTGCAATTATAAATATCAAATTAGAAAATAATTATCCTTTTAAGACGCTAAATTTAATAATACATTAATAAATTATATTCTTTATAATTTATCGTATTTTAAAAGTTTCTTTTTTAAAGTAATTGGAGATGCAATTTACAGTAGGTTTTCAATTTTTGAATGGTTTAACCTTCCGGTAATCATGGAGTTATTATAATTTAAAAATATGAATTATTATTATTATTTTCTTTCTGAATTTTTGACTGGAATTTAAAGAGGAGAAACGTGTTTGATGTACGAATTAATTACTCAAGATTTTCGGAGTATATTCATATATTAAAATATATTCATGTTTAAATAAGTAGAAATATATAGTAATCGAAAAATTTATTCACATTTATTTAAATATATAATTTAATTGAAAACCACTGAGCAAGAAAAATTATTTTGTGAAGCAGGTTAAAGAAATACCTACATAGTAATATTATTTTGAATATAAGATGAAAAAAATTCTGATGCTTAAGCCTTAATAACTTTTAAAAGCATATATTTTGTAGAGCTTCTTAACTGGATTTAATCTAATAAATTTTAAATTTTTATGTCTTTATTCGTAAAATTATTTACTTCTTTATCTTGCTTGAAATAATATTTTAAAAAATAAGGGAAAACAATCAGTGAAATTTAAGGTCATGAAGTTTTGCATTTGCATTATTTCAAGTTCAATTTTTTTATTATATTTGAAGGAATTTTATTTAAACCAATTTATTACAATTTTTTTGTGAATGATAATACTTTTTTTCCAATATCAATTTTCTAAAATTTGTTTTAATGAATTTCGAAAATTATAACTCTAACTTATAGTGGGATAAAATAGTTTGAAAATAATGTTTTCAAAAAAATTAAGGTTTCAGTCCCATTTTACATTTAACCGTTATAAATTTTATAATAAGGATAACATAAATTACTTTTTCTACTCATACATAAAGATATGCGTACCATTTTGAATCTAATATGCTTTCATAAAAGCATTCTATTATCATTCTTAGAATGCTTAATTAATACCACTGAAGAAGTTTAATTATTATAATTGATTACTATAAAAATATTAAGTGCTTAAATGAGACAAATACATTTCTCATTTTTTTAATTATAATGGCAATAATTTTTAAGATATTTGAGAAAATTATGTGATAAATATATTTAAAAAATTGGAAAAAACTGATAATCATTAGATCATATTTACATCTGACAATCAGAGATTATATTCTTATTAAATCCCTATTGATCTGATTGATATTTTCAGTATTATCTTCTTGCAATAACATCATTTAAATGTTCTGTCTATTGGTAAGATGTTGTAATGTTTAAAGTAAATTGTTCATGATTTTCCCAAAATAAATAAAATTTTTAATTTCGCAAAAATTTTAAGTTTAATAACAATTAATTTCAGTTCATATGCTAATTGAATTTCATAAAATGTTGATCTTATATTCAGGTTATAGCTTTAATGCAAAATTCATTCATTATTTTTCTACGGATCTTACAAAACTCTGCTTTTTTTTTATTTTGAATGCATATTCACTCGAAAATTTACTTATTTTCTTACTATTTAAATAATATTTTTAGTAATATATTTCTTTATTAATATTATTCAGATTACATTTTACACGTAAAGTATCATTTGTGAAGAAAAGAGTCAAGATCCAGATAGGAAAATTTTGATATATTTAAAATAATCAGAAAATTTGTTGAATTAATCAATTAACATGTTAAGCATAAATAAAAAGAAAAATATAACATATACTTCAATATTTTCTGTTCGAGAAAATATCCATTAAGCTTTAAGATTTTAAGAGAATTATATAATCAAAAGGGTTATAAAGTTTGTGAAAGATTTTACTTTTAAATGAAAAACCTTCAATGGATTTTTCCTTTATTTTAAATAAAAGACCTTTAAAATAGATGCCGATGCAAAATATACATTAAATTTCCATATCTGTTTACAGGTTTAACAAAAATCTAATTGACGGACAGAATCTTGCATAAATAGTCTTCTATACCTAGATTTTACTGGGAAAAGAAATAAAATGAAAAAAAGGAAATGATATTAAACAAATTATTGATATCGCTTTGATTTTACAATTCAAAGAAAATTCCCAAATTTTTGGGAAAATATTAATATAAATAAGTATTATATACATTTTAATCGTATTCGATTTTCTATTTACATTTCAAGTTCTCAATTGCTATTTTGTTCTTTTTGGAAGATAGTTTTAAAATTATGAAATAAAAAAATTCATAAATATACGGCACTTTAATAATAAGGAAATAAAAAAGTCCATAAAGAAAGGATGTCGCAGTTTTAGCAACATTGGTCTAACGATATTAAAAATATAAGTATGCCTTCACAGTTGTCTTCCTGTTGAGTGCTGTTTTTAGAAGACGTTTGAAATTTTGACGTTATATGTAAACCATTTTCAGATATGTTAACTTTATTTTTTATTATTTTTGAAACTTTTATATTTCAAATTTCACATCAGTTAAATGTAAATGTTGATCCAAGTAAATCTATGGCTTGGGGGCCGGGACTTTTTCCAGACAAAATAGTTCTGCCGGCACGATATTTTTTTGTACAGTTGTATGATGATTCAGGAGATAAGTAAGTTGATAATAGAAATATAATTAATAAAATTAATGTTTTAGAAATAAATAAAAAATTTAGAATTTTCGTAGAAATTGTATGTTATTATTTTAAGAAATTCCTAGAAATTTAATATAAAGCTAATAGATTGACATTTTAAAAAAATATCTGACATTTTATCCTATATGATTTCTAAAAATTTATGTTCACAGATTGAATGAAGAAGTTGATGGAGATTTAGATGTCCATATTTCGGGGGGTACGAAAGCTAAACCTTGCCGAGTGTGGACAAATATTTTAAATAGAAAAGATGGCAGTTACATAATTCGTTATAAAATTTATCAGACCTGTGAAGGATTAAAAATAGATTTAAGATACAATAATTTGCCAATTTATGGGTTTCCTAAGACTTTTATGGGATTCATTTATTCAGATGATTGTACATGTCCTCAAGATATCAATATGTGGTTACAAAACATGAAATGTGAGAATAATTATACTCAGATTCATAATGACTTAAGTAAAATTGCTGCAGTAAAATTTAGTGAAGTTCATAAAAAAGTTTTGAAAAAATTTACCAATTCAGGCAGTATGAGCTTATGTCACTATGTGGTAAAAGAAAATAAGATATTTAGAAAATGCTATGGAGAGTACGTTGGTTTCAAGACATTTATGGATGCAATATTATTGTCCTTAACAAGAAAAATATTTTTACCAGATTTTGAATTTTTTATAAATTTAGGAGATTGGCCACTTGTAAAGAAAAATCATGAAATATTACCAATTTTTTCATGGTGTGGCTCTGATGAAACAGCTGATATTGTTATGCCCACTTATGATTTGACTGAATCAACACTTGAATGTATGGGAAGGTATGTTGTTTTTTAATGTAGTTAAAAGTAAAATAATTATATTTCTTAAATATTTACAATATATGCTTATGCATATTGGGATAGATATTGCTCTCTCAGAATACAAAGAGCTGTAGGATAATAAGGATTTATAAAGCTATAGTAAATTGGAGTTGAAAAAGTAAAAATTTTCAATAAATAAAATCATAAGTTATATAGATAGTAAAGATTTAAATAAGATTGTCACAAGAATATTCCTGAAAAAACTGATTGAAATTTTATAATATATATTTCAAAATCTATTTTCAATTTTTCAGGGTTCAGTTGGACATGCTTTCAGTGCAAGGAAACACTGGACCCAAATGGTCTAGTAAAATTCAAAAGGCATTTTGGAGAGGGAGAGATTCTAGTTTAGAAAGACTAGATCTTATAGATTTATCCAGAAGATATCCTGATTTCATAAATGCAAGTCTTACAAACTTTTTTTTCTTCAGAGACAAGGAGAAACAATATGGACCTAAAGAAAAACATATCTCATTTTTTGATTTTTTCCAGGTGATTTATGGATATTTTTATTGTCAAAAGTTTTTTCAGATTAAGCTTATAAAAACGACCTTTTACTGGCAATTATAAACTGCAAGCAGAGTTATGTAAACATCTTTGATTTAATATTAAATTAAAAATACTTAAGCAATATAGAAATTCTTTACTGAATTATTTGTATTCTCAATCTTTGAAATGAAGGAATAGGCATTATTCTTGATAAACTAAATTTTAATTATTAAGACAATAATAGTAATTAAAAATTTGTTTCATTAAAATATTCTTAAAGTCAAAAAATTTCAATATAGTTATGAAAAATATAAATATACATTATTAGTCTTTTTACAAGAAATAAAGATTTAATAAAACTTAATGACCAAATATTCTTTTTCAGTATAAATATCAAATTAATCTTGATGGAACAGTGGCTGCTTACAGACTCCCTTATTTGTTAGCTGGCAACTCAGTAGTTCTAAAACAAAACTCGCCATATTTTGAACATTTTTACAGAGATTTAACTCCAGGAATACATTATGTGCCTTTTAAAAAAGATTTATCAGATTTAGTGGAGAAATTAAAATGGTTGATTGAAAATGATGAAGCTGCCAAAAACATATCAAGACAAGCACAAGATTTTACCAGAGACAATTTAATGCCAAAAGATATATTCTGCTATTATGCAGTTTTGTTTAAGGTATAATAATGTTCTTCAAATTTGATACATTTTTAATTGATAAATAATTTGCCATTCTTGATTTAAGATATTAAATTTTAAAGGATTTCTTTGCAGAACTGGAGTGCTAAACTTTTAGAACGACCTGAGATTTTGGAAGATATGGATCATGTCAGTCAAATTGTTCCAGATGCTCCATGTGTCTGCAATTACATACCTCAAAAAGATGAGCTTTGAAATAAATTTGCATTTTAATTAAAGGTACTAGTCATAAAAATTTTCAAAATAATTCAATTTTATTATATTATTTAATAATGAGAAGGTTAGGAGTAACGAATTGATATTCGCAATAGGTATAATATAATGAATTACTATTAAGATTACATAGTTCTATTTAAATTAATTTTTTTATAGCATTAAATTTGCATTAAACTTTAATTTTTAGCAAAAGAAGAAATTCTGAACTTATCGTTTTTAATAGCGGCTGAGTTTCTGAAAATTAATTCTTGGCAAAACTGTATTTCATATCTGTCTTATCATCTATGCCCAATTTTCAGTTATCAAAATAATAAGGATTTGTTTCTTATTAAGGTATGAACATTAATCAATTTACTTTTTAAATATTTTTAAGCCCAAGTTTAAGGCCAATTTTATTTTTTTCATATTCTTTTATTCCATCATCAGATAGTTTTTACAAATGTATTTAGAAACTTTCAGTATGATTATTACAGCATCATATATTTAAAAAAAACAAATTGATAATTCATTGAATCATTCAAGAAATCTTAAAATTGTATTGCCTAAAGAAAAATATATTCTAATGCTGTATTATTAATTTTAGAAAAAATTTACAGTTGCAAATGAGACAATTATGAAAATGAAATGCAAACATGGGTCATGTAAAACATCTTAAAATGCTGAAAACTTTTACAAATGTAACTATAACTACAACATGCATCATTAAATTGCTATACACTATGGAAGAGCAATACATCTAGACATTATAGAATCAAAAAAGAATAATTATCCTTAATTGCTTAATTTGAGATCAAATAAGAGACATGTAATTTTTTATATTAAATTTGTTGTTAAAAATTTTATGATAAAGATTAGTGAATTGCATTCTGTTTTGTGAAGTATGTTAAATTTCATTACTTATACTACAAATGATACAAAAAATTATTTACCAGAGTTCCGTAACGATATATAAATTGAAGTTAAACCTTTGAAAAATAGACATTTTAATATAATAATGATTTTATAGAATAAAATTCTTGGATAAAAGTGGTTTAGATTAGAGACTTTCAAAATTTTTTTCTCAGAAATATTTTGAGATTTATAATGCCATTAAAAATAAAATTTTTATACAACTAGCTTTATACAAAATTTGCATGGAAAGATTTGACATTTAATTTGAAACAATCATACATTAACGCATAAAATGTTTGATTGAAATTGTAAATTTTCAAATTTTAAAACTTACTAAAATCGAATTAAATTTTTTTAAAAATCATTATTAAAACTATGTAAATTTATTTTTTAAATTTAAAAAATGTTTAAATCTGTTTGATAAAATAAGTTAAAATAATTTTATGTTTAAGCATATATGCATACATATTCACGCCTATATAGTGAAAATTACAATACTTTAAGAATTAATACTACTAAGAATTATACATTTTTATTTAATTTGACATGCTCGGTATGTAAATAATTATATGGTAAAATTTTATTTAAAGAATTTTACAAAACATGACTTCAAAGCAAACACGATCAATTATCGTTCGATTTTTTTTTGCAGTCCATGACTTTAGGAACAATGATATTAAATATTTTTATATTTATTTAATTTTTTTGTAATTAATCATAAACTTCGCCGAAATAAACAAGTTCTGAACTTATGCATTATAAATAGTAATGATAATATGATTGTTATAAATATAACTGAGAATGCTGTGCAAGTGAGTGAATCTTTTCTCAATCGTGGCTATTCACACTCTTGAAACCGTAAATGTTTAAACACGAAATTCTTAGTATACCAATAATGCTATAGTTGCACCGCCAATATTTTTATAAAAAAAGAAAATATTTCTTAAATAAATTAATTAATTTGAATATTGAATTTTAATAATTAAATTAATAAAGTTAAATTTTAAACAAATTTTTATTTGACAGATACAATCATAATTTCTCAAAAATTCAAACTGAAATTATTAAAAAATGTTTTTAAAACTTTAAAGGAAAACAAGAAAATATTGTTATCTGAATCAATCTTTCCTATAAAGAATAGCTATGTGACGAAAAAATTAGATTTAGACTTAAATACTGATGAATGATTATTAATGCTAAAATTTAATGATAATTAATTGCCATTGCAGGGGAAAGATAATTTAATAATTGATTCTTATAAGAAGATAAAAACAAGCCTAATAAAATAATCTGTCTGTGAAAGTTAAGGTTTCTGAATATAAATGCAATATAATTTTAAAGTTCCTCGAAATGAATCGAATAAAGATCAAAAAGTAAATTGCTTTTTGACCGCTTTTTACAGTCCATTTTATATTTTTTTAATTGAGTCATCACAGTTATGAGTTATCATATTATTTTATTGTTCGATATCTGTGTTAAAATGTAATTAAACAAGAAAAGCAATTTTAGTGGCTTAAAATATTATGATTTCGATCCTTGCATAATGCAATTTATATAATTGTTATTTCTGCGAAATTTAAATATTCTTGTTAAATTTATCTATTATTTTTCATTTGGTATTGATGTACGTCGATCTATCTAATTATTTAATTAACAAAGTTTCACAATGAAGATGAATAAAGCTTGAACTAAAATTATTTTGTGATTTTAACAAACTTTCGTTATTAGATAATTTTTTGATTTTCGTTAAACTCAACTACAAAAAATAACACTATATTTAATATAAAAGATGTTATAATTAAATAATTTAAATGTTTTAACTAAATATGATTTCTGCTTGAGCACCGAACATCTACCTAGACAATTTGATCAATCGGTTTTAAAAATTATTGTAAACTAAATTTGAAATAATTTCTTTATTTTCGGAAAATGATACTAGTACAATATAGTATTGGGATTCTATAAGTTTTAATTTAGATTAAGAAATTTAAATTTGGACAAACCACAGCCACATCTTAGAAGAAAATTCTCTGACTGATTATTGTAAAAAACAAGTGAATTTTATTTAAAACTAGTTGGTAGTACAACGTTCAAAATTTTAAACGTTAAAATTTAATTTAGTAAATATGGTTTTAATAGAGCAATTATTTTCTTTCTGTTAATAATTTCATAATTAATATGTATAAATAAGAAAAAAATCAGTTTTTTCGAATACTTGCTCTAGAATTATGAAGCGCGTTTCATCATGTCTTCTACGCACGATATAAAAGGTATCACTAACATGGATTTAACATATTTTTTTAAATCATGATTTTCATTTTTTATTAATATCAATTTTTATTTAAGACATATGAAGTCAAATAACATAATTATTTTTAATCTTATCAATATCTCAATAAATATTGAATGTCAATTATAAGTTCTATTGAACAGTTGGAAATATTATAAGAGTATTATTTTTTGAACATAATGAAATATCTAATTTTGTATCATTAATATTTAAACGAATCGTTCTAATATTTTTTTACACGTGCATTTTAAGAAATTTAATACGAGGCAAAATAATTTAAAGTAAATCTTAAGTTCATTTTACTTTTAAATTTTTTAACTCTAATTTATTGATAATTAATAATTTCATTTCTAAAGTTGAATGATTGCATTAGAACAAATTTCATTATAAACCAATACATTTACTCAGCCAATTCATCGTATAAAAAAAAGATACTCTCATTTAAATTGTAACCTACTATGAAATGAAAATAATTTTCATTTCCTTTATTAAATGCCTATAATTATATCGTAAAACTATCATCAAAGCTAAAAATATCATCGTATCAGAAAATTATATTGGTGAAATAAAGGATTGCAATAATTTTAATTTTTTAATATTTTCAAGAGTATAAGGCAGAAAATATTTTTTTAAGTCCTAAGATTTATTTAATAATGCATACCATTCTTAATGAAATTAGATAAGAGTCATATTTTATATAAGAAATAAATTTGTGCATTTTATTTTTCATCATCACAGAATCTGGTGCTGATACGTCAAAGGAGCCCTGCTTACGGAGTTTCTCACTGGTTAGCGATTTGCAGATTTTTTTGGATAAAGCGAAAATTGATTTCGAAGAAAAATTCAATAAAAAGTTTCAGAATTCTCAAAACTCAATGCTAGATGACTTTGAACGTATGCGAACTTTGGGGACCGGATCTTTCGGTCGAGTAATGCTTGTAAAGCACAAAAAAAATGGTTTATATTATGCAATGAAGATTTTAAATAAAGCTAAAATAGTAAAATTGAAGCAAGTGGAACACACGCTTTATGAAAAGCGAATTTTATGTTCCATTAACTTTCCATTTCTTGTTAGCATGGAATATTGTTTTAAAGACAACAGCTATATTTACTTTTTGATGCCATTCGTTCTAGGAGGTGAAATGTTTTCACATCTACGAAGAATGGGTAAATTTGAAGAAAATATTTCTAAATTCTACGCCGCTCAGGTGATTTTAGCGCTGCAGTATCTTCATCATTTAGACCTCGTATACAGAGACTTAAAACCTGAAAATATTCTTATTGATCGTACTGGTTATTTAAAACTAACGGATTTCGGATTTTGCAAAATTGTTACTGGAAGAACGTGGACATTATGCGGAACTCCTGAATATTTGGCTCCCGAAGTTATATTGAGCAAAGGCTACGGCAAAAGTGTCGATTGGTGGTCACTAGGAGTCTTAATATATGAAATGGCCGCTGGTTATCCACCGTTCTATGCAAATGACTCAATGAAAATATATGAAAAAATTGTGACCGGAAAATATAGATTTGCTCCAAATTTTGGCACAGACATTAAGGATCTGTTAAAGAACTTATTGCAAACAGATTTGTCAAGAAGATACGGTAATTTAAAGAATGGAGTCGATGATATAAAAAATCATAAATGGTTTAAAAACATCAATTGGTTGAATATATTAAATCAATTGGTCGAACCTCCATTCATACCAAAAGTTCGCAGTCCAGGTGACACATCTAACTATGACCATTACGATGAGGAAGTTTTGACTGTAAATTCCACTGATAAATTCGCTAAAGAATTCGCTGAATTCTAATAATGGATGGCAATTTTTTCTGTTTTATTTATTCTAATAGATTAAATGTAATTGAAAAAATGTAAATAAAAGAAAAAATATGGTTTCTTTTAAACATTTAACATTCAGATTCGATATTATAGAAATTTTGAATAATTCTATGATTAACGATTAAAAGAGGATTATTACTCGTGGGTATATGTTGAGATATTACTTTTACGAATTTTTGTTTTAAACAACTGCGTGGAAGCAGACCGAGATTTTATTGCGTCGGTATCCAAACATTTCGATTCCAAATCTAGAAAGTTGGTTGACTCTTGAAATCGATATAGAATATCATCGTGGTCTTCTTCCACGCGGTATTTTTTACATACGAAACGTAAGTAGCACAGATTTAGTACTAATTTATAACTTTTGCTTGAGGTCCAACTTTATTCTTCGATTGTACTATTACGGCCGCTTTTAAGTTTACCTTGTCGGTGAAGGCACACTACGATTCTAAAGTGCCCTTTGATCGAGGAATTGTTCATAATTAGCGCAACTCGAACTGTAAGAAAATCTCGGATTGCGCTACTGGAAACTTATTTTAAGCATACTTAATACGTTAACTTTACAGTGGATAGTAAAACCATATGTTATAATTGAGTAGATTCGGATTACCATAAAACGTTTTAACTTAAAAAAATTTTAAAATTGTTGCATTTATATTATTTTAACTCGACAGCTGATCTTTACCCAATCATATGCTCCATATCCGACGGGATCACATAATAGATTAAGTTTATTCATAAACATTTGACGTTTACGGAAAGTGCGCACATGAACTCTAACGTAACTCTTCAACAGCGCAAATCTATTAAACTCGTTTTAATTGAATTTTTAACAATGACATAGGATATTTCTCAGGACCAGTTTCTCAATATTTTATTTATACCGTTATGGATACATGATTATGTTCAGGTAAAAAGCAAGAAAATTACAATGGGATTTAAATATTTTTTGTGTTATTGATGATTTTGTTCGTAAATGGAATTTCATTTTAAAAGTTAGGGATCCATAAAAACAAATTTCTAAACTATAATGTACTGAACTTTCGGACAAGCTATAATATATGGCCATTCGTTGAACAAACCATTGCAATATACGAAAATTAAGAAAGTAAGATTTAGAAGAGCAAATGTAATTTCTTCTGAATAAAAGCAAGAAAAATATATGCTTTAAATACAAATTTTAAATTGAGCGTTGTAAAAAAATCTGAATCGGTACCAAAACAGAAATAATTATAAGGCAATTCAAATTATAATGAGATTTGAATAATCATTTTTTAATCATAACCAAATAATTTTTTAAGATCAAAAGATTAAAATTTATCGATATTAAACGAAGTTAATTTTAAAATTCTAAAAACGCAGATAAGTTAAGAAAATCGATTGGACACGAACCAAAGTAATTTAATGTCAAACATGAGCTATTCTCTTTACTGCAATTGGATATCACGAATACATAAATACTGTTTTAATTAAATAAATTATAGCATAGATTATCACACTTGTAATTTAACAATGGATTCGCATTTCAGATTTGATGAATTAAACAATTCATTTTTCTCTTTTTATTTATTCCATAATTTTTTATTTTTCATAAACAAATATTTACAAAACGAAAACATTAATGAATAAAATTTTAACAAGAAATTCATTTCATCTTCACCATAACAAGATTTTAGTCAAGTAATATTTTAATGATTCGATTCCTTGTAATTAATAAAGGAACTTAAAGGAAGTAAAAAATAATGGATTTATAAATTTTCCTAAAAATATAGTTTAGCTTTTATTTTCAAAAATTATAGTCTTCAAGTTATAAACTTAATGAAAAAATTTTTTCTAAAAGTTTCATGGAAAAGAATTGCTATCATTTTAATAAAAGTATGAAATTTTTATTTTGATGCATAAGTTTCTGAATCAGATTGAAATTTTAAAGCCTAAATTTTACAGATTTCAGTTTTCATGAAATGTTATATTATGAAAATATTTTTTAATTTTTAAACAAAATTTAGAAAAAAGCTAATATCTTAAACACAATCTTTATGAGAATTTAGAACAGTCAAAGATGTTTGTCGATCATAAACTAAAATTTTATAATAAATTTAAATATTAACCTAATGGTTAAATAAATTTTTTTGTATGAATTAAATTTTCAGGAAAAATTTATTATATAAATCTTAGATTTTTTTATTTTAAGAAACAGATTTTTAGATGAACAGAATATTAAAACTGAAAAAAAGTAAGTTATAAATTAAGGATTCCTTACTGTGGGGGAGGCTGATAACTAGGAAATCGATTTTGATCGTAACCATATTGTCCTGGCGGACCTTGACTTTGAGATCCTGGTGGAGGCATTTGAGGCGGCCGAGAATACTGCTGAGGATACTGACTGGGAGGAGGGTAAGGCTGAGAATAACCGTGCTGGGGATAATTTGGTTGTTGATAGGTTTGTTGACCGCCTGGTTGGTAATTTTGAGGTTGAGGACCGTACTGACTAGGTGGTTGTACCGAACTTTGATTTGGCGGCTGATAAGATTGATTTGGAGCAGCAGTTTGAGTTTGATTGCCTTGATATACAGGTTGGCTTGGAGTACCGGAATTTGACTGAGGTGGAGGGGGAGGAGGATAAGAACTAGTTTGAGGTGTAGGAGTAGGAGGATAAGATTGTGTTGCTCCTTGGGTATATGTTTGAGTTCCAGCAGAGGGAGAAGTGCTGGCTTGTGCAGAATATGAATTTTGTGATGGAGTTGAACCTGTTTGGGTGAAGGGAGTTGCTGCTCCAGATGGCCCATATCCAGCAGGTCCTGGACTAAATGCCTGATTAGGTGCATGTGATTGATTGGATGATTGATAAGCTCCTCCCCCATAGCCAGGTTGATTTGGATTTGGTGGATAATTACTTCCTTGAGAGGAACTATAACTATTACTTATGGGAGGTTGTGATGACGAATAACTGCTGGGAGGACCCTGATAACCTGAATTTTGATAACCAGGTTGATTTGAAGGATTTGTAGATGAATAACCAGATGGCTGAGTACTTGGAGGGGGTGGACCATAAGGCGGCTGCTGTGAATATTGTGATTGTGTGTTTGGCGGATAAGATTGAGGAGGTGGCCCATAACTATTTTGGGAAGGAGGATTGCCGTAGGATGAACCTGTGTAACCAGCTTGAGAAGTATATGTTCCATTAGGAGGCTGCTGAACAGGAGCGGCATACGCTTGACCTTGGGTTTGAGGTGGATATTGACCTTGATAATTTTGCTGCTGAGGATATCTATAAGGTTGTTGTCCTGGACTTGGATTTCTAGGAGGTAAGTTCTGTTGATTTGAGGGACCTCGAAAATTTTGTTGCTGAGGAAAAACCTGAGCTTGGACAGCTGACCCTTCGGTAGCAGGTGGTGCAGTGCTGACTGGGACACCGTGCTGGGGCACCTGGCCAGGTGGCTGGAATATAAAAAAATAATTGGCCTAAAAACTTATCATTTAAATAAATTTAAGATAAAATTATCTTGATATAAATTTCAAAATGAACTTTTAAAGAAAAAACAATGAAATGTTTATTTTAGTTTAAATTATTGATAATAATAATTAAAAGTAATATTATTCTAAGAAATTTATAAAAATTTAAATTACATTCGTCACTTTTTTTGAATTTTCAAAAATTCAAATATATTTAAAAATTGAGTTTTGTGAAAAAGCAATTTAAGATAATATAAAAAAGGTAATATAAAGGCAAAAAATATTTTGTGTTTAATTAATTTATAAAATTTAGTTACAGGTTTATAACTGACAGTAAAACTTAAGGCTATTTATCAGGCCAGCATTTATATATAAATTGTTCATTTAATAAAAGGAATATAATTATTTAAGAAAATCTGACTATTAACTTAAGTGTAACTTAAAATAAAACCATAATTATAGGATGTACATACTGGAAGCAAAGCTTGGATATTTTGATTAGCATCAGCAATTGATGCAAGGTAAACCAAATTCCGATGAAGGATTTGTTGATATTGCATACATTCTGATATTTTTCCTTTACTTTGAAATTCTTGTATTGATTGAATTAAGTGGCAATTTTCATCCAACATCTGAAATAAAGTGAACAATAATTTGAACTTGAATGAATATGGGAGTGAATTTATCAGTAATTATATTCATTTATGATAGAGAATCAATAATTCAATTAAGAGGATTAAGTTTTTGTTATATTATTTCATTACTTATAGACAACAAGAATATAAAATTCAACTCATAAAATCACAACAAATATTTTTTGAAATTCATAGTATCATATTCATTAATTCCTTTAAACACTATGAAAATCACAGATAATTAGCCTCATATTCTATTGGATCAATTCAATTAATCACATTTTAAAGAAAAAGTTTTTCTTAATTACAATAAGAAGTTAATTAATAAACTAATAACTTTAACAACACATTGGCTTGGTAATAATTGTTATTTAATCACTTTAACAAATATGGTTTTGAGCCATAATAATCTTTTTGTATTTAATTTCAAATGGTACCATTAAACATATATTTTATTTAAATTATGAAGATGTAATATTAATACATTAACAATTGTTTTAAAGAATCTTAAAAAATATTTTTTTAAAGAGAATCAACACTTGATAATTGAAATTAATCATTGTTATGACTTTAGTAATTATATATATTAAATGAAATTAATTTTAAGAAATATTTCTTTTTATATATAAACAAAAGCCTCTGAATCTTTGGTTTTATCTAAATAGATTAATATTTATTTGGTAACTTTGATAAATATTTTTCATAGAATTTAAAACTTTTTTTATTGATAATAAAAAAATATCATAAATAAATTTACATTT
>JAOWBB010006785.1:0-17969 GCA_028565995.1 Ricinus marginatus
TGTTGGCGTTTTATGTTTAAATAATTTTAATAAATATTGATTTAATATTCTGTGATATCTAAAAATTATAAATATATATATTTATATATTATACATTTCTGAAATTTTATAAAAGAAGAAAAAAAAAAAGAAAAAACAAGACTAATATTTGTTTTAAAAAAACTGCAGTCAACTTTATTAACCATAAAACTGTAATGGGCTATTCAGTTAGATGTCAGAAGCTAGATCGCTTTTAGTGTTCAAATACGACATATATATATCTTCTGCAGCTGTACAAAAAATCGTGTTCCTTCGAAAATAAACTAAATTGAACGAAGTAACTTATAAATCGACCAGTTAGTAATATTATAATTATTATAAGTACAGTGGAATAGTTTTAATGTGTAACAAATTACTACTGATGTTTCTTTATGCAACTTTTTAAGCAAATTATATATACTTTTTTTTACGCTTGTATGAAGGTTATATGTAATAAGTTGAAATTTATATATGTATATATGAAAAGATTATAATTTTACATCAAAGAACATTCAACAATATAAGATAAAATAATTAAATTAGGAATATATTTATATTTGTATTAATTTTCTGATGATCGGCATTGAAGTTGAGTTTTAATATAACAATATTAAATTCGTTGAAGGGAACTTTTTATAAATGTTCCTACCATATTTATTAATAATGGCTAAAATAAGTTTTCAAGTATTTTGGATTTTTATAGTTTGATTCATTTGCAAATTCATTTACCTCAATTTATCCCAAAATAAATTATAAGTTTTCTCTTCTAAGTGAAGCGGCATAATTGGAAATGTTATGAAGAAACAAATAAAAACTGATGATCCCTGAACCACAAAAGAGGAAGATAATGGGAAGAATTGGGAAGATATTTAATCACCAAAACGTGAAGAGCGCGTTCTTTTGTTAAGTTGTTAAAACAACAATTCATGTGGTTGATGAAGATAATATTCCACAAGGAGAAAGAGTAAGGTTAATAAAATGGCGAAAATCGTCTTACAATTGCAGAAACAAGAGATGCCATTTTTACCTTTAAGGGATTATTTAAAATGTCGGTATTAAGAGTAGTAACATCTTTAAACTTTGATTATGCCGTGTGTGAATCAAGAAGCATTATACCTTTAGTACGGATTAATTAAAAAACGAAATTAATAAACTAATCTGAAAGTGCAGTAATGAATGAAAAAATTAAGCGTATTTTAACAACTATAATGAATAATTGTATAGAAAACAAGCCTAGACCAGACGAACCATGACAAAAATACTTATACAACTTGGAATACAGAATAAAAACATGTTAGTGGCAATCAAAGTGACAACTTGAGCGAGTCGCGAATTAATAGACAAACTCGAAAATAACTTTTGTGGATTTACTAAGTGATGAACTTGTAAAAAAAAAAAAATCATTACTTAAATACAGGAAACAATCACACAGGAAATGATCACATACAAATAAAAATAAAAATAAAAAAACAATTATAATCATATTAGATAAGATTAAACTAGCGGTTTTCTCAGAAACCTTCATTTAAAAATGTGTCTTACCTATATAATATTTATTTATACTGTATTATCATATATTTAAAATAATTATTCAACCGAAAATGCACATTTATCAGTTACAAATGACAACTGATTGCTTTCTTACTGCAATATCAAAATAAACAATTTTTTATTTTTTTATTTTTGCTATTAGAAAACCTATAAGCTTCCTTAGAAGTTTATGAAAAATACAGGATAAAACTAATTATTTTACATTCCTCTTAATTAAATTTTTGATATACCTTTATTAAACAAAAATTCCACGCCTAATATAAGAAAGTTAAAAAATTTAATCTGAACTCATAAAAGAAAACTTGAAGCAAAATCTCGAAGGAGATGTTCTCTTAAGTCGTTACCAATAAAAAAAATGCAGTGGAAAATAATGTGGATGAGTAATGAACTGAAGTTTAAGTTTATACATAAATAATATGATAATGTTAACAAGAAAATGATTTCCCAAATGGTTTTTAATTTTTTTTACAGCATTATATTCACCATAAAAGCCAAATTGAGAACAGAAAATAAAAAAAAAGTTGTGGCTAGAACTTCTACTAAGTACCAAATCTAGTTCTTTTTAACAAAATGGCGAATTTAACCTTAAAATATTAATTACAGAATAAGTGAAGACAATTGATCTTTTCGAATTACAAAACTATCAATTTTATGAGAAAACTAAAAATCCTTTTATTTATCTGAATGCAGTTAAATGGAAATAATTTTCAAGCTCTGAATATTATAGTTGCAGTATATAAATATATATAGTAATACATTCCTTTGAATATTCACTAATGCTATACCATACGTATATATATCTCATTATAGCGACGACAAAAATAATGAAAAATGAAACCGAATGAAACCGATATTAACATTATTGTCAGAAGTAAAAAACAAAAATAAATTTACCCATTTAAAGTCAAATTTTATCTTATCCAATTATTGCTTTTATGAAAATATAAACTATAACTTGTAAAATTTAAGCCATGACTTTTAATTGTTCTGTCATGGAACTTTTAATAACACAAATATTTGGATCCGTTTTTACCTTATTATGTAATGTTTTGATGTATCGACCGCAGCCTTTTCAAAATAGTATGCCTACTATAAATCAGATGTAAAACAAAACTGACCTGAAAAAAAGAGCGTATAAAATGTTCTTCATAAATCAGTTTTCATTATTTTTAAAATGCAACATTTACAATACTATATTTGAGTTCAACTTTCAAATGATTAAAATTATTATCGTCGTTTCCAGGGTTGTATAAAGGACTCTTAATCCGTCAGCTAGAATATATTTCTATATTAAAAAAATTGAAATGTAAAGGAATTTCATTAGATGTCATTTGAATACCCTAGTATCTGCATCATATCATTTTTTTGCTGAAAGGCAAAATATAAAGCGAAACAAAGATGTAAAATAATGCATTTTAAAAGTTATTTTTCCTAAAAATAAAAAAAGATTTATCATGATGTCTTACATTTTTACAAATACTTCTTTAAGCTTTATTATGTTAATAGTGGCTGAAATTCTTTTTAAAAAAAATTATCCTTCGATTCTTATCAACTTGTTAACGAGAAAATATATAATAAAATGTAAATTTACGATTTAACTTTAAATAATATTATATTGTTATAATTTTTTTATAATATATATAAATATATTTATGAAATGAAGTTAATTTTTTATAAAATCACAGATTTTTATAAATTTAAGAAATTATGTTCATTATCTCATGACAATTTTAAACTTATCTTAATTGATTTAAAATTAGGTACTTAATGTTCCACCAGAATAAAAAAGAATTCTTATTACAGAACAATTAATCGTATGTTAGACAATATGTGACCGAACCGTAAGTAAGAAACTTAAAATATTCTCATATTAAAAAATTTCTTTTTTTCTATAAAAACATTCTACATAAATTTTTTATGAACGTTTGTCAGAATTTTCACACTTTATAATTTAAGTAGCGATAGCAAAATAATAAAAAACTGAAAATTTTTTAAAATGAAATTGAAAAGAAAATGCTTCAAATATTATTACAATTTGGCTAATTAGTTTGCTAATTCTAACTGAATCTAGCGACAGGAGTCTTTTAAAGTCTTTTAAACAGATTAATTTCCGGTTCGCAAAAATAGCTTCAAACCTAAATTTTCAAAATAGGTTCACAGTATCACTGGTATTTGTAACATACCAAAAAATAACTACGAAAAAATTGTATGCCACTATTATATGAAAAAGAGATTCCTTATGTAAATTTTTTATAAAATGAGCACAATTTTAAAATTATAAATTAAACCAGACAAAAATATTTTTGTTACATTCAATAATTAAATTATATTTCGAATTAAAAAAATGCATGTTTTACAAATTCTTTTCTTACTTAACTAAAACATCGTCTAAAACCGTTGAAATTATCTAACTTAAATAAATATCATTAATTTATTTTTAAGTACGAATTTTTAACCTACTAAAACAGTAAAATGACTGCCCTTCTTATGGAAATATATATCATGTTGAAAAGTCCAATTTTAGATAATTTTTTCAATAGAAAAATAACATTTTATTTACTACCTTTCAGAAAATCTATATCCCTTCATACCTTATTTTAAGAATTTTTATCGGTTTATTTGCGCTATCATCGGTATTAGTTTCTTTGGTTCATTTCCTTTTTATATTTTGCAATTTTGCGTTAGATGATCTCACAATATTATCAACTAGATAAAACTATTAATTTTTTTGTTATAGTGGTTTGCGGTAATTTACAAGTTCTAACACTTAGTGTAAGGAGATCCATTATTTGATTTTTTTTCTTCTTCATTTTCTTCCAATTTCAAATATATCTTCGTTTTTACTCGTTTCTGTCTCGGTTCGGGATTCAATCGCTTTTAACCGAAGAATAACCGAGGAATACGATCATCAATTAGTTCAAAACCTGAAATTGAAATGAAGAAACTGAACTGATGAATGATTAATTCACAAAATTTATTTTTATCAAATCTTCAGAGAATGACTTTCCATGTAAGAAATGTCAAAAACTAATTAAACAACAACATCACCATAAATTTTAATGAAAATTAGTTATTCTTATTTTTATAACAGAATTTGAGTATTGAAGGAATTTCATCATGCTGCCCCGATTATTTATGGTGATAAGCACTAAAAAACTACTATGATATATATTACTAATAATATTATGCACATTATTATATATTTATATACATATATATAGACTTAAAATGATTGTTATATATTTTTATAGTATAATTTTAATATATACTCATACCATATTTTATACATAATATTGGCATATTACTAATTATGTCTGACTGTTATATTTGGAAAGCTAAATTTAATACTTTCATTTAATATAATTACTTATACTGTTTATTGAAAATTAGTTAATGAATAATATAAAATATGAAAGTGTAATACCATCGGTCGAAACTTCGAAATCAGATGAGATTTCAAACATCTTCAGTTTATCTACCATTAAAATTAACATTCTCGCATTTTTTCAAATATGAGGGCAGACACAAATCCTTGGCCTCGAATAATGCATTTCAGTTTCGAAATTATTTAATTCATAAAATAACATGCTTAATTTACGATTAGTTTCTTCATTTTTAATTTCATATTCATTCAGTCTCGTAGATAATTTCAAAAGTTGCTTTTGCTGCTCAGCAATTTGCGATTTGCATGCTCGTAAATCCCTTCTCATTCCTATTAATTGGTCATTATATCTAAAACAATAAGAACTTCAAATTAATTAAAGATTTTTAATTTTACACTAAAAACATAAAATTCTTATTTTTAATTTTGTTTCTTGCTTTTTCTAATTGTTTCTTAATTTTTTGAACTTATTCTTTAATTGTCTTTTAGTATCTTATATAAAACATTAATTCTAACCAGCAAAACGTTTTAAAAAACTCAATCTATCTATAAGAAAATAATAATAAAAAACTAAAATTTTTTACTATCTTATAAAGTTTAATATAATTAAAATATATAAAATTTATAATTATCCTATTTTATAAATATCTTAAACCTTTAGTATTAGGTAAAAAAATTAAAATTCTAAATTTTATTGGGTGAATTTAAACCATCATACTTTGAATTCATGTTAGGTGCATTGAAAAAATGCTTGTGAATTAAAATCTATATCTTTATCATAAACGCTCTTATTCCGTTTTCATCCACCAATGAAATTTCAAATCATAACTATTCGCAAATACAGTATAGAATTTGTTTTTATTAACATTAAAAAATGTATTTGAAAAATTACCACGTTATTTTCATTATGATTTTGCCATTTAAACGTGACAAAAATCTCATATAAATGTAAGTCCAAAATTGTTTTTCAAAAAACTACACTTACCTTTTCTTTCTTTGCTTAATTTTTTTGATTCTCTTTCGTAATGCAATATTCGATTGACATACAGGTTGTGTTTCTATTGAGGATACTTCAGTTCCACTTTCGGAGCTCTTATAGCCCTTGCCCCAATGACCTATTAAATCATAAACGGTAACATATTTATTATGAGACCTGCTATTAAAATAATTAAGAATATTTATTTGCAATATCAAATCTTATGTGTGTGTGTAGATCAAATGTATTTTTACAAGATATCCTTTTGAATAGTGAAATTCATAAAATAATAAAGTGTTAGAATAACTTACTACTTCTAGGAAAAGAAAAATCAACAAAATCACTTCCGAAGTATACTACTTCTGGTAATGAGGGTTCAATGTTCTCCTTGAAAAACTTCATAGCCATAGTGGACAAATCAAATAATTCATCTGTAACTTTATACGGTCTAGCTAATTTAGATGTCACTTTAACATAATGTAATATACGGTTTACCTCATCAAGAATCTAAAAATAAAAAATTAATATTAAACAAACATCTCAGAAGCATCATCGCATAGTGCAGTGCATACATTAATTGTGTTTGAAATGTGAGAGACAGATTCACAAAAATGTACCTATGTTTCAATGTAAAGCATTGAAAATATAATTTGGAATATAAAAAAAATATTCTTAGTAAAAAGACCAAAGGCTGCACAAATTTTTTATACCTCTCCAGGGAAAAAGCAACAGCTTTTCCTTTCTATATGTCTTCCAAAAGTCATTTGAAGTAAACTTAATCTCATGTGCAGCGTCTCAATGATATCACTCTCACAGGCTAACGGATGATTCCGGCGGGCTGATTCACGTCTGGGCATTTTAGCCCTAATGCTTTGGAAACGGTTCAACATTTCGTACTGAAATCTTTGAAATGCTGAATTAAGAATTGCCTGACAAACTCGATCAATCTGTCGACATACCTGAAAATATTAGATGGAAGTATTTGTCGCTGACAACTGGAATGATGTAAAAAATAATTTCAATTTAATGTACTACTTCGGCAAAAACTGCAATTAAAAAGATGAAGAGATCAAAGAAAACATACGGGACGAATATATGCAATGTTTTTATACTCCAAATAACTAAAAATTTTTTCCAAAATCTCATTAGGAAGATCCAATAAATTTCTAGTACGGAATTGACGAAATAATAATGAATTTGAGACGGGAACTTCAAATTTCGTCGAAGTAGAAGGTAGCAGCGAATCAGATGAAGCTGAACGGCCACTGCGCAGAATTTTGCCAGTGGTATGAGTCATGTATGAAGTATCATTTCGTGAAGTAACATCCAAAGTATAAGAATCAACAGTGGATTTAGCGTTATTACTGCTCTGCCTTGTAGATACCATATTTAATTTTTAAAAATCCTAAAATCTGTAATGAAATAAAAAGTAAAATTGATTATTTGAACATGCCAACATTTTTAGAATATAATTCCTTCTCTTTCAATTCTGTTGAATAAGAAATCACACAATATGCCTATAATTAAGAATTTCTTTTTTGACTTTCCCAAAAAAGTACATTAAACTAATATAATTACATTACACAATATAAGCTTTAATAAGCCTTCTTAGAAACTGATAATATATGTAAAGCAAGCAAAAAACAGGCCTACAATAAAGAAACAAATAAAACAAATAATGAAATGAAAAGTTACAAAATTTCACAGACTGCTCTAAGAAGGGTAAATCAAAGAAGATGAATATCAAATGGATAACACAGCAATGCAATATTTTTCAAAATAAAAAGAGATGCCAACTTGTGTCTAAACACCATGATAAGAATTGTATTTTTACACTTACACAAACTAACATTCAATATTTTAAGTATTGCATGTAAATTTTTCTTATTACCATCTTTATAATTTTAATCTTTTCATAATAATCATACTTTTTTTTCTTTATTAGCCAACTACAATGTAATGATTTCCAATAGTCCAATATATAGAACTGAAATTGCTCTTTGGCTATTCCTTTTAACTCTATCAAAAAAATTATTAAATTTACATCATTTTCATCATTCTAATTCCATTTATTTCAATCTAAGTCCATTCAAGTGCAAACTAAGATAGAGCATATATACTTTTAAACAAATGTGAAATCTTACATTCAACTATGGAAAACCTTCATATTTCACAGCAATGAAGTAAATATGCATCACAAATATTTATGACTGTGTTATTACTTTTATTCGTTTCTAAAATTAAAAATTGCTAGTGAGAACTCAATAATTTCATCTTCTTTCTCAGGAAAAAAAAAATGGAATAATCTGGTTTCCTTCTGAAAGGACGAAAAAAATTATTTCAATCAGTGTTTAAAGCCATTGCTGGAAAATTGCTTTTAGGAAAAGATTCGGGAGAAATATGTGAACGGTAAAACATGAAAAGAGTCGCTATTTCAAGAATCAAAAATTTTCAGAGTGAATCTCGATCACTGATCAATGAAAAAAGATTTACATGAAAACTGGAAGTTTCATGTATCGGTTCAATTAGAAGCATTCTAACATACGAATGAACGGCCATATCACGCCTGGAAACTCCATTCGAAAAGTGTCCCCCGTCAATAAAAACAATATTAAATAAAGTGCATTCTAAAGTAGTGATATGAAATCAGAAGTATGTGAATGATACGACTTTAGTTTTCTTCAGGATGGTGCGAATCGTGCTACTGATGTGTGATTAAACTCAGAAATTAAAAATAACTAATTTTAAACCTCAACTTTTACTCACCTTAAATATACAAAATGGACGACGATCAGCTTGGAATATTAAACACTGTATAATTTACATTAGATTCGACTAGAGATGATTCATCCCAACGGCACTTACTGTAACATATTTTTCTTGTAATGTGAAATCGCTTTATTCTGCTGAAAACTACTTAAAACATCATTCAGACCTTTCAGATATATTTTTAATGTAATTTGGAACACATAGCAATAATATTTTACAGATTTGTATTAATTCAAAACAAGCTCGCGCAGTCGCAAATGTTTTAAACTGGCACCATTTTCAAGGAATCAAATCCCGCCTGTAAAACAAATTGAAATTTAAAAGCAAAAGAATTGAAAATATTGATATTACTTTTTCATCACTAACTGAATTAATTGTTCTCTTACCAAAATACTCGCAAATGCACAATTCTAACCAGAAAGTAAAATGTATGGTATTAAAATACTATCACAATTTTTTATTCAGAAAAAAATATCGCACTCCAAATATTTATCTCATTGCTGAAGTCTTAAAGGGCCCCGATTTCCGAATCATCAGGGCCTGTTATTCATATTATCCGCGATTTTGTTAGAACGTTAATAATTCATTTTACCGTTTTCAGAGCGCGCTTCGTATGAGATTTTTACCTAGTAGGGACTAGGGATCCCTGTTTTTTCTCTATTCAGAACCAGGTGGAGCATTTATTAATGAAATTGTTAAATAAAGTAATATATTCGAAAAAATATTTTTATCGATACTTTTATACTAAGTAATTGGATTATGATTTTTTCATGTTTAATTTTTACAATTAATTTAAATTCTGCATTATCGAGTCCATATATAAGATTTTATTATAACTAATAACGGAACTTGATTGAAATTTCATATAAATATCTTTATTGTACAATAATGAACAACTTTCGAAATACTTTAGTTTGTATAAATTCCAGTAGAAAAAGAGTAAGGATCAGGATAAAAATAAGACTTAAAATTTAATACAGCTTTTGTAATTTTTTTTTCTTTAAAGTAAGGTATGGCACAAATGTATTTCCATAAAAAAATATATCCGCGTATATTGCTCAATCATTTTAATGTATGATATTGCTCAATCATTTATTATTTATGAACTTGATATAGAAGAAAATATATGCTATTTATAACATTTATGTTGTTTTATTAAAATGTTTTTCTGAAACTAATGTTTGTATGTTAAGATTTATAAAACATACATATATAAAAAAAATGAAAATAAAAAAAAAATATATATATATATTCTATAACAATTAATGTAATCTCTATCGTCAGATCTTTGAATTATAAGTGTTTTAATTTTTTTTAGCAAGTTTCAATCACAGTAATAAAAAATTTTCCTTTTGTTTAACTTTTGTACAGGTCTAGAATTATTCATCATTAATTTTCCATCAAAAGCAATCAATTTTCTGAATAAATTCATCTGGAAGAAAATGTGTATTGTATAAAAATATTTTTCATAATGAATTTGTAATGACTGCAGAAATCTGAACGCATGGTGTGGTGGTACCTGTCGCCCTGATACGGAAATGGTTTCTTTTTGCACTATATAAGTCACTATCTCGCTGCAAGGGGGCTGCGTAATGGATCCATCGTACTTAAAATAGGAACTACTGAATTCCGGAAATATGTCGTTGAGCGGAAACGGATCTATATAACATCTAGATTTCGGTGCTCTGATTTTACAGAGGTTTTCAGTCACCGTGTGCAGAAATGATGGATTATCCACGGGCGTAATCTTGAAAGCCAAAAAACTCAATGTTTTACTCTTAAATCTAAATATCGATATAAGATAGGCAAATGTCAACTTGATTACCTCAAACAGAAATACGACAATTAACAGTCCGTTAGGGCTTTTATCGTGGTGTGCATCCATCGGGGTTCTATAACCTTCTTTTACGTATATAGCGTGAAGCTCAAGGGGATATCTCTCGTAGTTGATTGTGTGCTCACTGCCTTCGGTATCCGTTGGTCCCCAATGAAAATACAATTTGTTGAATATATAATTTTCATTTTTTAAAGCCTCGCCTGTAATTTTAGGCCTTCCATCTTTCCATTTACCGTGAATGGTCACTAAGAAAAAATAAATCAAAATAGAATATCTAACTCAAAACTATTTTCAAAATCTAAGTATTTTGTATAATACCAAAAAATCAGTACCTGAGTAACCATCATTGTACATTATCATTGTTTCGGGTATTTCCTGGTGGTTTGACCAAGCCAAGGGTCCAGCACATATAATTTCGGTGTTACAGGTCACAATGTTAATTGGTGACTGCTTTTCACCGTCAGCATTTTGATAGTACTTCTTCCATACAGCTGGACCTTAAAAATCTTGAAACATTAAAATGTTCTATCTTCAAATCATTATTAAATTATAAAAACCTATTTACCGTTAAGTATGCCATATCCAAACTGAAATTCCGCATGACGACTACACATTGGCGGAATAGAAGAAATTCTAAAATAACTGAAGACGAAGATCACTGAAAATATTTTAAAACTAATTATAACTATATTTTTTAATTTTTTTAAGACCGCGTATCATATTATTTTTTCCAAAAAGGATTAGTTATTTTTTCATATATCGTGTGATGTAAGACACAATAAATTTTTTCTCTTAATGCAAATAATACCCAGGTACAGAGTTAATTCGTTGCTTTTATTAGAGCAGGTATCGAAAATGTAAATGTGAACTAAATTTTTTCTTCCCAATATTTTGACCAAGAAAATTAAAATTTATTCATTATATCTCTATTGGTAAGATGTACCATTGATTATCTCAAAAGAAACGACATTAGGAAGGATCGATAAAAATACAAAAAATACTTAATTTTATACACTAATTTTCACAATCTATATTTGCAGTTCACATTGTGTCATTGTTTTAAATATGCGAAATTACAGTTTTACAAATAAAACATCAAATTGTTCTGGTCATTTAAGGAATTATAAATATGACATTTGTTTTAGGTTTATGCCAGAACTGATGTCAAATATTAGATGAAATCGAAAATTTTGGCAAAAGATCTCTGTAACATTTGTAAAATTGCTCGCTAACGTATTACTTATTTGTAATAAATAAAAATGAAAACGTGAAATATTGACTATAAATATTAATAGTCATTAATATAATGACTATATATATTTTAGCTGTGATTTTAGATTCTGCACTTCCTCATTTTTTACACTCAGATACCAAATCATTCTTACTTACAAAGTGATGGTAAAATGTAATATGGCATCAAAAAAAATACTCTTATTCTATTGTATCATACCCTGTAGAATATATTCTTATATTTTGGTAAATATTTCCCTGTTATATTCACAAGTATCGATTAAAATATTTTGACTTTTTTATATTTGTTGAATAGTATAAACTTCATAATAACTGCTTAAAACCTAACAAGTTATATTAAATGGAGACAAATACAACTTTACTGAGATCAATGATTTCAATTACTGAAGCTTTATCAAATTAAAAATTTACGTATATACTTTTGTTTAATAACTAGAGAATAAACACAACACATATTTGTGCACGAAAAAAAATCATTATTAACGGCATATGTACACATAAACGATTAATAATACTTCTTGTACCATTTTCCATCACATTTATTATGTTCATATTTTTATCTGCTTAATATTTATTACTTGTATGCTAAAAAACTGATAATACTTAGGACAAAACGAAGAAATAAAAATGAATATAAATATGGCTTCAAGTGATTAATAAAAAACGTGAAAATATTGAAACAAAAAGAGTAAATTTTACCGAAAAATGCAAACAAAGTTCCAAAAATAATATTTTCGAAAATCCTTTCGCCGTTTTCAAAGAAAAAAAACATGTCACTGAATAGACAAGAAAATCCAGTTAACATCCATTGATATCCACATTTAAAAAAAATTTTTAAATTTTGATTCATAGTTGTCCAAAAAAATCCCAGAATATTATTTATTTTTGACAATGCCAAACTAGTCAACACAAAGAAACTATATTCGGATATCAGCATTTCAGTTAATTTTACTCTGAAAGCTTATTTATAACTTATTTATTTATGCTATCACATACTGAGATTTATTGAACACAATATATTTTAAACTCTATGAAATTAGCAGAATATACATTCGATAATCAATTTTTAAAGTATTTTAATTATAATAAAGGCATTTACTGTATTATATACTATGCATATATATCGATGTCATATATAATTTTAGATGGTTATTCATGCACAATGCATGAATAAATATTGATATGTTTATGTGAATACTTAAAGATTTAGCCAACTTTGCAGTTGTTGGCGTCAATAGTGATTCAAGCAAAAATTTGGGAACATGCAAAAATTTAGGAACATGCAAAAAAAGATTGAAATATAATGGAAAAGCAGTGAAATATAAGCCACAAAAACCTAAAGCTAACAATAAAACACTTGCTGATCTCATTTAGATCAGCAAGAGATACAAACCAACCATACATGTAATAATTTTGATTTTAGATTCTGATCTTCATTTCCTAAACTCGGTTACAAATTCATTCTTACTTAATAAAAATTTTATTTCTCAACCATATCTTTTTTCCAATATTATTTCCTTATTCCTCATTCAAGTTTTCCTCGTTGATATTTTCCTGATTCCAATGTTCCATATTCCAATAATCTCCATTCAAATTTTCCTCGTTCCAGATTATCTCAATCAAATTTTCCCGAATCACGTTTTCCTCATTCATATTTTCTTGATTCAAATCCCCCTCGTTCAAACTTTATTCATTCAAATTTTACTCATACAAATTTTACACATACAAATTTTACTCATACAAATTTTAGTCATACAAATTTCACTCATACAAATTTTACTCATTCAAATTCTCATTATTCAAATTTTACTTTCTCAAATTCTCCTTATTCAAATCCTCCTCTTTCGAGACAGACGCTGCAAATTGATCTGCATATGATGTATCAGTGTCAGTGTCGTAGCTATCATTGGACGCGAATTCATCCGCTGAAAATGAAAAACACAAATATTTTTTACAATCGCTAATAAGAAATTAAAAAGTAATCATTCAGTATAGTAAAGAAATTTTAATTTTTAAAATCACAGTTTTAGTATTATAAAATAATGTCAAATTAAATTTTTATTAGAATTAGTGATGATAAGGAAAACTTACAACTGTCATCATCATCATCATCATCGTCATCGTCGTCATCGTCGTCATCGTCGTCATCGTCGTCATCGTCGTCATCGTCGTCATCATCATTATCATGTGCGCAAATCTCGGCATTATTAGAGTTCTTTATCAAAGGAACAATGTTCTTGTTCAAAAAATATATCGCCAACGAGCACATTCTACTTAATTTTTCTGTCACTTTCTCTGCATCCTCAAATTCTTTTGTTACTTTTATGTATTCCAATATTTGGTTAACTTCATCGAGTATCTAAAAATTAAAAGTAATATCAATCCTAGTACAAAGTAAGTACTATATTGCAATTATAAGTTATGTTTCAGATAATTTCAAAATCTGTTCACGAATTCATATTAAAATTTTAATCAAATTAGAGTGCAGGTAAAATAAGTATACACATAAACTTCATATATAAAAGATAATGAAAAGCTTTTTACCTCACTTGGAAAAAAGCAACAGTTTCTTTGCAATATGTACTTCCCAAATGATGCTTTGAGCATTTTCATATGCATGTGCATTATTTCAATGATTTCATTTTCCCAAATACAATGTCGTTTAACACGGATGGATTCAAAACGAATCACGTTTGGCGTCAGATTTACGAAACGATAAAATAACTTGTATCGAAGTTGGCGAAATGTGAAGTTAAGCATGTTCTCGCATACGCGGTTAAAATAATGACATACCTGAAAACATTACATTGCAATTATCTTTTACTAAAAACTTAATTAAGTTATAAGTTAATAAATCATTTAATAAATTCTAACTCAAAAGTTACATATGCAAAAATGCAAGTAATACTAAATTTAGGAAATTCAAAAAGGAACATACCGAGCGCAACCGTGCAATATCTTTGTTATCGAAAGAGCTGAAAATTTTTATCAAAATTTCAGGAGGAAGATGCACCAATAATATGGATTGATTTTGGTTGACCGACAATGAAGTTATGGTGGTGACTACATCTTGCATCAAAGGTGGTATCAGCTCCAATTTGGATAATCTATAACGCTCATTTCGCCGTTCCTCCATACTGCTATGAGCCTCGTCGTTCGTCCGCGAATCGTTATTTCGTGAATTGTTTCTATCGGCGGAATTTGTATTAACGAATGTAACATTACCATTAATATCCCTTAAGCACAACATGTTTAATTGAAATCGTATGTAAATTTCCAGTAAATCAATTTCAAAGCCCAAAATAAATTAGCTGTACGTATCTAGTTGTTTATAATTTCAAAAGTTATCTTGTCTTCGTTTAGGAATGTCGAAGGAATCCGAATTGAAAGCAAAAAATTGCACTCTAATCCACCTAAAAGAAATGAATTCTTAAAATTTTGTTTTAACTTTCAAAATTGGGCAATCTCATGAAGTGGAGGATTTAAAATAAAATAAAAAACTAATATTAAGTATTATTAGCAATTCTATAGATCTTCGAAGAGGAAATTATCAAACCAATATATATTTGCTTAGCTGAATAAACTTCATCCTATGTAAGTAGACCCTTCCGAGATCACCCCTTACTGACTACACAAGTTAATTAACAAAAAATTGTTGTTCTCCTTCAAAAATTAATGTATATTACCTATATCATAATGCTAAGCTGAAATCTATCGCTATTAAAACTACTTTATTGTAGCATTACTCCAGATACATAACCGACGAAAGCGATAAAGCTCTACTTCTATTTTATTACACCATAATATGACATAGAAGCAATTTGCAATATTTAATTTAGTACACAAAAAACTAATTATTAAGAACTGTTTACATTTCTCATATTTATAACACATTCTGTATTGGTAATTTAATTTTTGCATTTTTAATTTAGAAATTATATGTCCCATAAAAAATTTTAATCTAAACCCAGCGTATCTAAACAAAAATAATATTTTTAACATAAAAATATTGACTTAAGAATCTAATTACCATAATAAAGGAAATATAATTTTTAAATTCATTCAATTTATAAAGCAAAAGATTTTATAGGAAAACTTATAATATTTTGCAAGAAAGATATGTCAGCAAGACCACTTACAAAGTGGCTTTTTTAAACAATATGGTATCAGTAGTTGCTTCGGAAATGTTGAATCGTAACGTTGTACAAAATGTGTGATATTGTACAACTCTAGCAGATTCTGTAAATTCAAATGTCGTTGCAATGAGACACAATATGCCATTCATTTCGTCGAGAATTTAAAAATGGAAGAATAAACATCACAATGTATTTACCAAATGTTCCGCCGTCTAAAGTTACAATATATTATGTGAAGCATAGGATTGCATCACTTAGACGTGACATAATTTTTTTTGAAAAATTATCAATTATAGTAAAATAACAACTTGACATTAGGCAAATTCAATAAGTTTTATTGGTTAACACTGTGAAAACATGACTATAACAAAATATAGAGAAAAACAATGAAAGATTATACAAATATATTACATATTTTATTAAAATTATATTTACCATAGTAACAGTTAATCATATATTTCGAAAAAAATTCATAGACTTATAGGATAATAACATGATGTTCAGCTTCACATTATAGATTTTATAAAGTTTACATCCTAAGATTCTGAACCAATTTTTTGTATTATTTTTTACCCCTTTGCTAAGAAATCTTACAATAAAAACAATGAGAAAATAAATAAGAAAAAATTCTTCCAATTAATATTTGTAAACAATTTTTATATCCGCAAATCTAATATTTATAGAGTTTTTTCACATCTTTTCTCCGATATTATTTACCGTACTGGTAATTCAAAAATTACAGATTTCCCATTTTCCGCTCATTTTTATTTATAATAAATTTTGCGTTATTGTTGTATTCTTGTAAATCTTTACGCTGATATAAGCAATAAAATATTAGTATTGTCATTATTTTGTATCAGTTACGTCTCCATGATTTATGACTATTAACAATTATAAATTGACTTAATACAAATAATTTAATTTCAAAAATTAAAAAATTTCTTTTTTTACGAAATATCTACTTTATTGAATATTTCATTGAAGATTTTGGTTAATTACAATGTTTGCAATTCATATTATTTTATTTAATTTTATTAATTTTAATGCTCCATTTCTTTAATATTAGATAATGCTCTCACCAACGTGATAATTATTATAACATTTAATAAAAAGAAAATTCAATTTTTTCGAGCAATAACATCACATTGGTTATGGCATTGCAATTATTATCTTCATTAGATAAAAAAAATTGTTCGAGCTCTGTAAAACGTGTCCTACCTCAGCAGCAGGAAATCAACAACTCCGCTATTTATATTTAGAGGTTAAATATGTAAAATAAATTAATATTTTTTTTTACAATTGACCTGTAACACTCTAAAATGAAACGATGATATTCATGAATGCGTTTTGCCGTAAAAACAGTGTAAAAAGAAAATTTATATCATTTTTACTGAAAATTAGAGATGCTGAGTTCTAACTGGTCTGCGAAGTTAATAAATTTCTCAAAAAAATCTAAAAATGTAAAATTTTAATATATATAGAATTAGAAAAAAATTAATGAACAATTTGTATCATACAATACTTAAATTAAAATTTTGCTACCACAAAAAGATGCATTTGAAACAGTATTTTAAAAATTTTAAAGTAAAATTCAATATTCACAGGAAAAATAAAATTTTTATAAGGAATACTGAAAATTTTTTATATAATTCAGAAGCCGTAAATGTGAAATTTCAACGAAAATTGAATAAAGGATGAATATTTTAGAACAACCATTTATTTTCGTCACGTAATTTTCAAAAACAAATTAAAAAACAAAAATGGACAGTTTACATAATATTTCCATTATGGGTCTTCCACAAAAATAAAAAAAGCAAAATATCATTCCATGAGACATTTTCTGCAAAATCAAACCACGCTGTCATTAACTAAACATGCTGAAAATATATTTGAATAAAAAAATTGCAATTCCTGTAAAGAAAACCACGTTGCATATTGAACTCTCTACATGAGTTTAACATTATAATAATTATCCTTGTGATTTGATTATTAAACTAGAGAAGCATACTGTTCTCCTTACCATGTTATTATTATACGGAAAATACAGAT